>VSMD01001984.1:0-49733 GCA_008750895.1 Mirza zaza | reverse complement strand
GGAGGCTGAGGCAACAGGATTGCTTGAGCCCAGGAGTTTGAAGTTGCAGTGAGCTATAATTGGGCCACTGCACTTTAGCCCAGGCAATAGAGTAAGATCCTGTGTCAAGAAAGGAAAGGGAAAGGGAAAGGGAAAGAGAAAGGGAAAGGGAAAGGGAAAGGGAAGGGGAAGGGGAAGGGGAAAGGGGAAGGGAAAGGGAAAGGGAAGGGGAAAGGGAAGGCAGGGAAGGGAGAGGAGAGGAGAGGAGGAGAGGAGAGGAGAGGAGAGGAGAGGAGAGGAGAGGAGAGGAGAGGAGAGGAGAGGAGAGGAGAGGAGAGGAGAAAGGAGAAAGGAGAAAGGAAAGGGAGAGAGACAGAAAGAAAGAAGAAAGGAAAGAAGGAGAGAAAGAAAGAAAGAAAGAAAGAAAGAAAGAAAGAAAGAAAGAAAGAAAGAAAGAAAGAAAGAAAGAAAGAAGAAAGAAATTATTTTCAAAAATATGTATTTCTCTAACAATAATTGATATTATTTCTTTCATGTTTTCTAGGAAATGGAATAAAATAAAAAAATAGATGTGGGTTTTTAAAAAGTTAGTAAAGAAGACTTTATAGTCATAATAAAATAATAATAATTAAATATTCCAAGAATTCTCCCAATACCTTGAAATGCTATTATGTATTTATGCATACAATATATGTATTTATGTGTTTATACATGTATTTGTGTTTATACATGTATTTATGCATACAGCATATGTATTCTATGTTTTATTTCACTGAAATGAGAAGATATATATATGCATTCATATGTATGTGTTTTTATATATTATATATTTATAAGAGTATGCAAACATGTATTTATTTATGTAAAGTAAGAACTAAAATGCATTGCACTTCCAAAATGATTTACACAGAACAAAATATGATTTAATCTCTGAATAATCCAATGCCAGCCAGTTCAATAGCAAACAGGGCCGGAATTCAAACCCAAGTCACTAGGACTAACTTCAAACTCCTCACCTCTATTCTATTGTTTGTTTCTATTATTTACCTCTCTTTGGCCAGGTGAGCTTAAAAGAAATACATGAATACTAGGTCAAAAATAAATTCTTATCACCAGGATGAGGCATGGTTTATTTGTTACTGTGTGTTCGCGTTATGACTTTGTTTAAACCATTTAAGTCCAAGCTAACATAATAAAGTGATAAACGTCTTTGAGTCTTCTTAGTCATGTGTTCATTCATTCTATCTGCAAAGTTTGTGAAAAGGAAACATGAGAGAGAGAGAGAGAGAGAGAGAGAGAGAGAGATTCCATAACTTTAAGTTCTTCTCCATTCTCAAACTACTTCTGCAGAAGACTGTGCCACATTCTCACTTACTTACTTTACTGAAGACAAAGTTAATGATAAAATGATGGGTGATAAGATGCTTGGTAGCATGGAGGTATGTAGCATGGTGAGGATTTTGGTCACTGTGGCAGAATAATGACAGCATATGACTCAGCTGATATAGGTCTAAAAATAACTAGGTGATCCTACTTCTTCTAATTGAATATTTTCAAAGAACTTAACAGCAATCATGAAAACAGATAGCTAAAACATTAATTAATCTTCTGAGTCAACAAAAACATTTTCTTAATCCCTATTAAAACAAGGCATAAAACTAAAAACTTAAACCTAGACGTTCATTTCATTGAAATATGCAAAATGATTTCGGACTCAAAACAATTTTAGAACACATTAAAGTTTTCTCTCTATATATATATATGGTCTGTTTGGAAAGTATCCAGCCATTATTAATATAACATGTTCATATTACATAGCTGGATACTTTCTGGACAGACTTTGTGTGTAGATGGATAGATTGATAGATGTATATGTGTGTATATACGTATATGTGTGTATGTGTGTGTGTGTGTACATCTATGTGTATATGTATATATATTGCATAGTTTTATATTATATGCATCCAATATGTTTGTATATTATATATAACATGCATATCTATATGTGATATGTAATTTTCTTTTTTCACACAAATTCAATTTTATTTGTGCTTTTATAAGTTATCAGCATCATTTGGATACGTCTTTTTGTTAAATTGCTTTACTTACTGAGGTATGCTATGAACATGATATTGCTCACACTAAATACTCAAAATAGATTAAAAATGGTTTTCTTAAGTTAATAAGCTTTCAGAACAAAATAAATTAACATTCTTCTTAATTTTTATTTTAATATTTAATTCTAATCACATACACTGGCTGCCTAACATGTTAGAATAAATGTGGCTTATAAGATATTGTAATATTATAAAAACAACACTGCAACAAAATAATCAAAGGTAATTATTTTAATAATAGGTAGTATTTTAGAAGATGATCAAAATAAGATGATAACTAGGACAATGAGATTGATAATGTGGATCAAAGCATAGTTATCCTTCAAAATTGATACTCAAGAATACATGCAGACAGCTACACTGATCACTGAGAAGGTAAAAATGAATGGATTTTTTCATGCATTAGCCTTTAAATTTCAGATGTACAGACCTATAGAGTGTATTTAAAATATGATATGGAACTAATTTATTTTTTTATTTCAGAATATTATGGGGGTACAAACTTTTTTGTTACATGAAATTGCTTTTGCACCATTTGAGTCAAAGTTATGTGTGTCCACCACCAAAATAGTGTGCACTGCACCCATTTGGTGTGAATTTATCCATCCCCTCCTTTCCCCTCCCACCTGCTGGATTTCTGATGAATGTTATTTCCATATGTGCATATAAGTGCTGATCAATTAGTGCCAATTTAATGGTGAGTATATCTGGTGTTTGTTTTACCATTCTTGTGACATTTCACTTAGAAGAATGGTCTCCAGTTCCATCCAGGTGAATACAAGAAATATTTCACCATTTTTTAATGGCTGGATAGTACTCCACATTTTACTAATCCATTCATGTATTGATGGGCACTTGGGTTATTTCCACATCTTTGCAATTGTGAATTGTACTGCCATAAACATTCAAGTTCAGGAGTCTTTTTTACAGAATGTCTTTTTTTTTTTTTCCTTTGGGTAAATACCCAGTAGTAGGATCGCTGGATCGGCAACAATTAGAATTGAAGCAAAACATGGCAACGGACAGGTCATTGAAGCATAATATGATAGTGATGAGTTCTGACTGTATTAATGGCCTAATGCTTAAGAAGAATGAATAGCCTAGTAAAATGAATATTTTATTCACACTCTTGGTGTTGAACAACAATTGCTTGCAAATCTCAGAAGAACTGTATATCAACTAAATTATGATATAAAATGAGAATTTTAGATAAATGTGTCTTATATTTAGTAATCATTATATGACTAAATGTGTAGAGGGCAAAGTTTTTCCAGTGTTTGATGCTGAATATTTTTTCCAGCTCTACTGCTTTGAGACAAGGAATTAAAAACAATACTAAAGAAAAGGCAAGGTGGAAATTCACACACACACACATATATATATACACACATACACACACGTACACACATACATTCTAATTATCTTTTCATCTTTCTATTATGAAATTTTTTAAATGTAAAATTTCAGAGAGAATCTGATAAACTTTATTGAGTCTTTCTGGTATGCCATACAATCTTAATAAGGGCTATCATATTTAAAATATTTTAATAAAATGAACCATAATATAGAGATAAGATCCATATTTTCCTTCTCAGAAAAATAATTTCTTATGTCTGAGAGGCAACTACTATTCTGAAATTTGCTTGTATCTTTGAATTCAACGTTTTTACATTATATGTAAAGTCAGAGCAAGGTTCAAATGAGACTAAGAGTTTCCTTCCCAACTACAGATCATAGTGAGTTACAACTAAGTGAATTTTTAAAGTTTTTAAAATTTTTAAATTTAATATTTAAATGTTTAATTTTTATAGATATATAAAAGTATGTGTTTATGGGGTATATGTGATATTCTGTTATAATCATACAATGTGTAATGATCAAATAAGAGTAACTGTGATATCCATCACATTAAATACCTACCATTTCTTTGTATTAGAAATATTTCAATTCTACTCTTCTAGTTATTTTGAAGTATATAATTATTGTTAACTATAGTCACTCTATTGTGCTATCAAACACTAGATCTTATTCTTTCTATCTAACTGTATTTCTGTACCCATTAACCAAACCCTATTTACCTTCACTTCCCCACTGCCCATCCCAACCTCTGGTAATCATCAATCTACTTTCTATCTCCATGTGATCAATGTTTTTAGCTCCCACATATGAGTGAAAACATATGATATTTGCCTTTCTTTGCCTGATTTATTTCACATAATGTCCTCTAATTTCATCCATGTTGTTGCAAATTATAGGATTTCATTTTTTATGGCTGAATAATATGCTATTTTGTATATATACTATATTTTCTTTATGTATTCATCTGTGATGGACACATAGGTTGACTCCATATCTTGACTATTGTGAATAGTGCTTCAATAAATATGGAAGTGCAGATATTTCTTTGATATATTGATTTCATTTCTTTTGATATCTTCTCAGCAGTGATATTACTGGATCATAAGGTAGTTATATTACTGTTTTCCATAGTGGCTGTACTAATTTACATTCCCACTAACAGTGTCAAAGTGTTCCCCTTTCTCCACATCCTTGCCAGCATCCATTATTTTTTATCTTTTTTATAAAAGCCACTTTAACTAGAGTGGAATCTAAAAAAAAAAACAATGAGAATAAAGAAGCATTGGGGCACATAAATTGGTAAAAATGTGAAGGCAGATTTAATTTATATTTTCTAAAATCAATATTAGTAATTATATATATGAAATAAATGAAAAGTAGATTATATTTTGGACAATGATTTCAAGGGAAATAGTTAAGGAGGGTTTTATTGGCACTTAATGTGAGCATTAACTACTCATAGAACACTTTTTGTCATACTTAAAAGGAAGAGTAAATATTAAATAGATACAGAATTTATTAGAATAATTTACGGTTATAAAATTACTTAAAGATGAAAATGCAATTGATGAAAAATCAGAAATGTCATAATACTGTTAAACCATCAAAGGAAAAATATAGAATTAAAGAACTATTTGTTTATATATTTTTATTTAGTAAAGTAAAAATTATCAGATATGTTTTTTTAATTAATTTTATTAAATCTTAATCCTTGAGTTCATCAAAATTTCACATTATAATGGACAGATTATTTAAAAGTTACAAGCAAGATTGAGAATAGAGGAGCAAAAAACAAGTATCTTGTACAATTTATTTGACAAAATGCTGTTTATCTATCTATATAAATGAATTTCAGAGGGGGAAAATGTTATGATAAAGAGAGGTACAGTATTAGTTGTCCAGGAAGATACAGTAAATATGTACTTATTCACCTGGCCACAAATCCAAAGAATTAAAAAGAAATAAATATATATTTTCATTAGTAGTGACAGATTTTTAAATACCTATCTACCAGAAATTGGGAGGATAAACAGAGAAAAGATTAATAAAGATATAAACATTTAAAATAAGATTCACTAATCATAAAGGAAAAATCTGATGAATTAGACTTCATCAAAATCAAAATTTCTTGTTCATCAAAAAATACCATTGTAATATTAAATATTCAAGACATCGACTGTGACAAAATGTTTGCAATCCACATATCTGGCAAAAGATTTTTAAACAGAATATATATAAAGAACTCATATAAGGAAATAACAAAAAGAAAAATGAATGAAATAATATAAATAAAATTTATAATGACAAAAATATATTGGAACAGATACTTCATCAAACAGAATATACAAATAATCAATAAGCACATAAAAAATGCTCAACATCTTTACTCAACAGGGCTAGAAAAATTAAAGCCACAATTTGATGCCATTTGTATACTCATTAAAAGAGCTAAAATCAAGACAGTTTCACAATGGGAAGGTATGTAAAAAGTGAAAATATTATTCATTCTTGTGGGAAGATGAATGGTCACAAGTACCTTGGAAAACTGGCAGTATCTTATAAAATTAAAAATAAATATAGCTTATGACCCATAAATTTCATTCCTGGGTATTTCACAAGGAAATGGAAGCACATATTTACAAAAAGACTGATGCAAGAATGTTTTATTTATCTTTATATATAATGGTTCATAACTGAAAAAAAAATCACATTTCCATCAATAGCTGAATAAACAATTTGTGGTATATCTGTATAATAATATATTATTCAGCATTCAAAATGAATAATCTACAGATACATGCAACAACATAGGTGAATGTCAAAAATATGATGTTAAAAGAAAACAGATTACCTACTTGATGATTCCATGTATATCAAACCAAAGAACAGGTAAAATTAATCTATGGTGATAAAAATTGTAACAGTTGTTACTTTTGTGTCAGTTGGTAGTATTTTGAAGGAGGCATGATGGAACTTTCTGGGGCGATAAACATGTTTAATACCTTGTGTATGCAGGTATGTACAGTAGTACGAACTTTTGAACTAAACACTTAAATTCTGTCTTTTATTTTGTGTCAGTTTTTCTAAAAAGTTTTAACAGATTTTATCCAATAAAAAAACAGAAAATTTATAACCTTAATACATATATTCTAAAGAAGAACAACAACAAAAAACAGTCTAAGAGTTTATCTCAAAATACAAGAAAAAGTAACAAGGGAGTAGAACTAAGATAATGGAAAGAAAGAACATAATAAAGACAAGAGCCAAAATTCATGAAGTAAAAAGCAAACAAAAAATCTTTAGCAAAAATTGCCAAATAAATAAATGATGTAAAGGACTTATTAGCTAGAAAAAAGTAAGAAAAAAAATAGTAGAAAAGGAAAAGTTATTTTGGTAGATATTTGATACATGGAGAGAATAAAATAAAAAAATGTAAACCTATAAATTTAAAAACTTTGATAAAGTTTAGAAAAAATGTATAATAAATATTGACCCAAAAAGAATTAAAAATCATATAATTAACTCAGTCTGTATTGAAAGTCATTTGAAACAGTTCAGCAATATTATGTTCCCTATATTATCTGAAAGAGTTTCTTGAAAGAAACAAGCTGTACTATATTTTCCTGGATAGAGCTTGAACCTATCCTCCGAAGTGAGGTATCACAAGAATGGAAGAATAGGCACCACATGTACTCGCCATCAAATTGGCACTGACTGATCAACACTAAGGTGCTCACACACTAGTAATACTCTTTGGAGGTAGGGGGTTTGGGGGTGGGTAAACTCACAACTAATGGAAGCAGTGAGCATTGTAGGTGGGTAAGGGCACGTCTCAAATCATGTTTGGGATGTGGCAAAGTCATAACCATGTCATCAAAATGTTTGTAACCCCCTAATTTCCTGAAATAAAAAAATTTAAAGATATTAAATGGTCACTAGAGGATACAATATAAAGAACAAGGTTGAATTATTGTGGTAAGTAGCAAATACATACCAACTTCTAAAGCAACAGGGCATCCTTCAACTTTCTAAATCTTCTAAAGTAGCTGGGTATGTTTTCAACATGATAATTTTTAGAACTAATTTTTATAGAAAGCATTTGAGTGTCAGACACTATCATGTAAATCTGCTCAATGAGTTCAATTCATGCTAAGATAATTCCAAGTAACCTAGTTTAGTGATCTGGGTTTAAAATTACACTCTGTAATTGGGTCACTAGGAAAATCAAGGCTTCATGGAAGGAACTCGATATTTAAAATTCATATCACTACCTGATATGTTGATCTATGATAAGAAGCTCACCCTATCAGTTTATGATATGAGACGTATAGCTGCTTGAACACCAACACCAAATCAGCACCCTTCTTCCAAAGTTTTGTTTCTAATTCTGTATCCCCAGTGCATAAAGTCGCCAAGCCCGGTTGCAAAAATGCATAGCAACTTCCCAGCAAAGCCTTGTACATCTGTGTGTACATATGGATCAGATGAATGAATGTTTCAGCATTCTTCAATTTACATGACGCTGCTTTGGACTGAAGTGTGTAACCCCAAATTCATATTTTGAAGCCCTAATACCCAATGTAACTGTATTTGGAGACAGGGACTTTAAAGAAGGAGTTAAGATTAAATGAACTCATAAGGGTGGGGCACTAATCCATTAAGTCTGATGTTTTTAAAAGAAGAGGAAGGGACAACAGGGATGAGTGTACAGAGAAAAGGCCACATGAGGGCACGGTGAGAAGGTGGCCACTTGCAAGTCAAATAGAGACACTTCACTAGAAACCAACTATACTGGAACCATGATCTTGGAATTCTATCTAGCCTCCTGGATAGAATAGTTTAAAAACATTCTGTTGTTTAAGAAACCTAGTTTCATAATTTGTTATGGCAGCTCTTGTAAACAAATATATATATTTACATGCAAAACAGTGCTACAAAACCTGCCATTCTGATTAAATAGTGTCTTTTTTAGCTTTTCAGACAAGTTTGGAGTCTTGACCATCATCACATGAAGATAGTCTTCCCTGACATCATTACTAGATATTTTCTGCAGTGTTGCAGAGAGCTTTGTACTCCAACTGACACATATTTGTTTAGTATATTATTGTTTACTTATTTGCAAAAATATAGATACAGAGATAAACATATAGGAGAAAACAGAGTAAAGCTAGACTGAATAGACAATCTAACACCAAATAGTAGAAACAGAATTTTGCAAAAAAAAAAAAAAATGACATGTATATGTTTGTATATATACTGATGTATACTGGGGTAAAGTGAGGGGACAGGCAAAATACAAAGAAAAGCAAATATTAGTAAAATCACTTAGAATACTAAAATGCAATTTGTTCTTGTGTGTTTTGAATTACTTATTCTTTTTTACATACTGAAATGTATTATTTGACAATACCTTAAACCCTGGCCAGTTATTTTTCAATATATGACAGCGGGCTCAGAATACAGATAACAGAAACAAAATACAAAATGTGAGTGAGAGGATCTGGGAAATGTTACTATAACCCCTTTTCCAGATCATCTGATGAACCTGGAGACTGTGGCCAACATGTTCACCTCTGTACCTTCATTACCTAGGACTTGTGCCTATCTCATAAAAAAAGGTCAACAATTATTTGTTGAATTGGGACTAAACTGATGTTAAAAACAACAATTATAGTTACCAATTAACAAAATAAATAAATATGTATTCCTGTTCAATTCAATAAAACTCACAGAAACACAATTTTATTGATCATTTTTTACCACATTTTCTACTCTCTCTTTATTCTATTTGGATGATTACTCCTATCTTTGCTTTTCCAGCTTCTATTTTGTTGCACACATGAAATATTTTGTAAAGAGTACATATTTCCATTTTCTTTCACTTTTGGGTCAATTTATTATTCAATTATAGTACCCATCAAATCTCTAATATAATTTCTTTTTCTAAAATGGTTAGCCAGCATTTTTTATTTCAGTGTTTCTTTCCACCAGGTGGTCTCCTAGGGCTTTATCAACAAATCTAGCATATTTCTGACCCATCATTATGTTGATAACTTTACATATCTGTCATATCAAATCTCATGACTCTTCCACTCTTGCTACCATTAATGTGAAAATAACCTAAAATATGTCGTATGTACATTTAAAGAAGCCAAGAATTACGATGAATCTTGAGCATAACTGTGATTCAAGTAGAACTTGTTGAATCTTTTCTTTAGAAGTAATATTACTTCTGATTTCAGCCTTAATGCTAAATAATTAGAGGATACAGAACCACTGTATTTTCTGGTTATTTAAGTGATAACAGAATCGAGGTAGTTTTTCTATGGCTCTCTCACTCTCAGTAACTCCCTCCTCACTACTTTAAAGCCCATCCTTGCCTGCAGCTCTCACACTATTCAAGGAAAGGCAGGAGGATATTGTCAACCCTGCAGAGGAGCAATATTATCTGAGTATGAACTCCCTGCTCCCTGGCTCCTTCTCAGCTACAACTACATTGTTTCATTCATTCTTCTCTTTATGGCAGCTACCAAGAAAAAAACACATCAAAATTGGTGAGTGGTCCTATGTAAAAGAGTTGAAAGTAGTGGAGAAAATGATTCAAAATGTTCTGAACTTCTCACATGATCAAGAAGCTAGCAAAACTCACTCATATGTGTAGCTGTCAAAATCCTGAATGCTAAGCCCCTCACACCCCACTACAGATGTAATCAGGAAAACATGGGAACAACAATGAGAAGACTGGGCTTCTATTGCCATTTACCAACATAGGGATTCTGACAAGTTCTTATCCTCTTTGACTATGTCTCTGACTCTCTACATGGGGAAAGCCTACATGTACAAGATTGTGGGAAGGACAAACAAGATACTTTATGTAAAAGTACTCTATAATCTGTAACTCACTCAAAACTGTAATTGTCTTTTGTTTTTATGGTTCTGTCACAAGAAACTATGTACCACATTATCTTTTATACCATCTGTATAATTAATGGCTAGCAATGATGTCTTGGACATTGTGTTCTAAAACACATTTTTAAAATATCACCTACAAAGATATGCATTGATTGTCCATGAGTTTATCATTTGAGAAATGCAGTAGCCATATGTTTCTTATGCTTTGCCATCTGGAGCCATGCTGACCCTGGAGATACCTCCCCTTCCAGGGCTCTCCAGTTCCTAGAGACAGTAAACAACTCACCTGTGTACATGACTTTAACACATAAATCAACACACTCAGAGCCCATGCCTCAAACTGCCCCATCTCTCATAGGGCTCTAACACTTTGGGCCACTATCCACTTGCCCTAATCATCCAAGGGTGAGACATCAGACATCTAGGGGCAACCTCTACAACCAGAGTTCACCAAAATTATTCAAACTATCCAATTCTAAACCTGCTTACCATGTCCCACCCATTCTTTCCTGTAGAAACCACAATAAAGGCTCTTTTCTCTTTCTCCCTCACTCTCTCTGCCCTCTGACCGACCCTGGTGCATCCCCATGTGGCCTGTATAGCAAGCTGTGCCTCATGAGTCTAGAAATCTGTGTGTATAAAAACTTCTTCTTTCCTGACTGTCATGTCCATGTCCATGTGTCTTCTTATACCTGATTTTAAAAATTCTAGGTACCCTTAAAATTAAAGAAAAAAAAAGCCCACTACTATTAATTTTAGTGAATAATTATCCTGCTTGAACATTTTCTTGTCAAGTCTTTTCCTGTATTGTGAGATTTTTATATCCTAAAATAGGCTACATGGATCACTTCACTTGCAATTAAAACTTGTTTACAAAAATATTTTAAATAATGCATTTCTATGAATGCAGATATACTAACATGACAGGAAAAATGAGAATTTAAATAATAATCACACATTTAAAATGATCCATAAGAAGCCATAGACCTTGGGGTTAATTTTAACTCATTTGTAAAAGGTTGGTTCAAAATAGAATAAATTAAAAGCAATTTCAAGGCTTTGGAACCATGTCTGTTAATCATATACCCATGAATATCTTATTTTTCTCTTCCTTTGACTAGACACTTGTCTGGATAGTGAATCAAAGCAAAGAATCAACCCACATTGAAAAGTCGTTTTATCCTCTGCTATCTTCAGTCCATAAATCAGTTAATGGAGAAGCCGAACTAGTTTTCTAAACCATTGTGTTTAGCATTTATGTACCTTGAAAAGGCTTTGACATAATCACAGAAGCAGCAATCATGGAAGCTGTTACACATCAAGAAGTCAGAGGAGAGAACTGCAGGGCTTTGACATACATTTATGGAATAAAACAGCAAATGTCAAAATGCATTGTGACTATGGTATACAGCCAAAAAAAAACAGTACCACAAGGTTATATTGTGTTATCAAGATTGAATTCCTAAGAATGTAAGTTTAGCAGAAGATGATAGGAACAGAAGACAAGGTATCTGCAAAAATAAAATAACATAAGAAGAATAAACCATTGAATAATAAATGGTAAGAAAGCACCAACTACAAGAAATCAGAATATTTGAATCAATAAATTTAAATGAAGTTCAGACAAATGCTATAATGAGAATGCATGCATTGCATTTGCCCTAAAACTTTATACCAAAGCGTTATATTTTCATACCTTCAAAAAGGCACAATAAGGGCTTGGAAACCCAAGGAAATTGTTGCCACATTCCATAAATATTTACTCAACATTCTTTTTTTTAATGCTGCTTTTATGAATAGAAGATTGAAGAAATATTGAAGGAACAATAATCACTTCCATTTATATTAATATGTGAAGTAAAGAGATGTCCAAAAAATGTTGCATATAGATCATCACCTTCTCCACACATCTTCCCTCACAATATTAACTGCTCTGAAATATATAGTATTAAATAAGAAAATATGCCCATTATTCTATTTAATGACAATACATAGTTCCACCAAAAGTACAGTCTTTCCTCATCATTCACTGTTATATCAAAAATTTTATGTAGTGTGTATTTATCACAATTTTAAAAATTTCAAAAGCTAAACAATTAGATAAAGTATAAAGTCACTTTTCTCTTGTTCAACTTGGTATGGAAACAGATATTCTGATTTACCAAATATTTAGTTCATAATAGCTTGTTATATATGTGGTGGAATATCACCTTCAAAGTAGTAAGACTATAATAAATAAACATCATTCTTTCAAATAAGCATGAAGCATCAGATATATAAAGACCGAGAGCAGAGATAAAAAATTTCATGTCCTGAAGGAACTCACAAAATGGCTAGCACACAAAATATAGTGAGACAGTTAGACAGAATCAACAATATTTGATAGCACGATAAAATGACTGTAGTCAACGATAAGTTAGCGTATACTTTAAAATAAGTAAAAGAGTAGAACTGGAATGTTCCTAACAGAAATAAATGATAAGTGCTTGAGGTGATGGATACCCCAATTACCCTGATTTGATTACTACACATTGTATGCCTGTATTAAAACATCATATATACCCTATAAATATATACAACTATTATGTACCCATAATAATTAAAAATAAAATATTTTCTCAATAAAGACTAACAGTCATGCCATTGAAGCTTTGATTTTTGACACTTTCTCAGAGATACAACTAGTGTCTAACACAGTACCTGACCCAAACTAGACAACTGAAACTTTTTTCTGAATTATTGTATTTACTAGTGTTGACCTAAACATATTAGTATAGCACGTCATGGACACACAAATGATGGAAAATTTTACTTTGTGCTGTTAGAAAGGCTTAAGGATTTGGTGACAATCAACTTAAACAGGCATTTACTGGAGGTGGAGGCAGCAAGAATGAATAAGGCCATTACAGACCAAGTGATCAGTTTGATCAAAGACACCAAGTCCATGAAAGGCACCACGTACATGAAAGTCCATCACATATTTTGAAAATTTTAATAAGTATGGATATTGAAAGAAGCTGATGCCTAAAGAACTTCACATGACAGGATGTGATTTCTACTCTGCATTTAAGCCCTCACCTGATGTCTGTAGATCACAGATTATAACTGTAAGTTGTAATTTGGCTAATATGTTTCCAAACTATGTACCCCTGCTTGGATGCACCTCATGCCAGAACTATGAAAATATGTGTCACGTTTTGTGGAAGGTTAAGTCAACCACTCCTTATTTTTCTGACTTCAAAATCACATAAATATCAGAGCCAATACAGTATAAATTTATGTAAATGGGTCATCATCATAAATAAGCAACATAAATTTCTTTAAGTAGCCTCTGTTATGTTTTTGTTAGTCCTTAGTTGTTGTAACCTACATTAAATTAAACAAAATAATTTATCTTAAAACATTCCGAAAGCAAACTGGCCATAAAATCAAAATAAATGGATAAATGACATTTTTCTTTGATGGTAGAGGGTTTCTTAGAATCCTATATTGTTGTTCAGCATAAGTACAGAGTAATGTTAATTTGCATAAAGTTATTCTTAGAAGTTTAGAAATTCTGACAAAACAAAAACGTCAGCATTATAAACAGAAGCAAGCTAATGTGAATCCTTTTTAACCGAAGCCTAGTTAAGTTGTATGTTCTTTATAGTCACTAAGAATTCAAGTTCCCTAACTCCAATCAGTCCTCTTTCAACAGCTAACATCCATTTTGTGTTTACTGATTTAAGTACTGTATTTTGTTAGCGGTGACATAACAATGTTCCACGGACTGGGTGGTTTTAACAATAGGAATTTATTTTCCCATAATTCTGGAGGCTAAAAGTCCAAGGTCAAAATGTTAGCAGGGTTGGTTTCTTTGGATACCTTACTCCTTGGCTTGTAGATGGCTATCTTCTCCCTGGGTCTTCATACGATCTTCCCTCTGTAACTGTGCTCAGTTTTCTGTTCTTATGAGGACACCACATGTTTTGGATCAGGGCCTATCCTAATGATCTCATTTTAACTTAATTACCTCTTTAAAGACCCTATTTCCAAATACTATCATGTATTGAGATACTATAAGTTAGGACATCAATATATGATTTTGGGGGAAACAGAATTCATTCCATAAAATATACTGTTCTGAATACTTTTTATGCATTATTTTATTTGGTCTCAAAAACCAACCTGTCAGATACTATTTTGATACATATTTTACAGATGAAGAAATTATGCAAGAAAATGGTTAATAACTAGCCCAAGTTCACACAGCTAGTAAGTAAAGAAACTTTCACATATGAATCCTGTCATACTCACTCTAGTTTCCATAGTAACAACCACACAATACTGCTATTGAGATTACCTTACCTTCTAGATGAAAGGAATCTTATACAAATTGCTTCAGGATCTCTACATCTCAAAAATCTCTGTCTTTTCAACACTTTTTTTTATCATCTTCCTTCTTTATAAGGGGAAACATCTTACCTATTGACAAGATTTTACTTTGTGCTACAATATTCCTCTCTGGCATAGCTTCAGTATTTTCCTTTTCATAAAATCTTCACGGTCTCCATTCTCTTTTATAGTGTGTGATATAAACCACTCTCAAAGATTCTCTTTCTCATTCCATTTATTATCAAATTACTTTTAAAAAATAAAATATGCCAGCTATTCAGCTACACCCAACCAAAATATCTTTCTTTCTTTTTCTTTCCCAGCGAAGATCAGTTAGTCCTTTTCTCAGTTAGTCTTCATCAGGAGCAGTGTACCTAATTCATAAAATTACATCACTAATACATCATTCTTCAGTTTCCCTCTGACTTCTCTTATGGTTTGCAGAGAGTTTACATGATTTTCTAAAGCCTATTTGGGTTTAATAGACTCTGAATATTTTATTCATTAAGATTACCTCAGTGGACTGCTCAAATGGAGATGTGTCAAGGTATCACAAGGATGTACAATGGTAGGTACTAAAAGTTGGTTGTTAAACTGCTTTCAAAAGAAGATAACTATACTAACAAAACTCTAGTGCTTTGCTGGTATGAGTTTAAAAATGAAAGTGAGGATAGATCGGACTGAATTGCTTCACCTACTGTAAAAGCAATTAAGATAATCTTTCAGGTAGGTAGGAAGAACCTTGAGTTGTAAATATCAACGTCTATGACAGCCACATACATAGGTAGATAGGGAGCCAAAAGAGACTCTGAAGAATATGCATGTATCATCAGGATTTTAAATTTGTTAGTTTAGCTGTGGAGTACAGAATGTGCCCCATAGTCATCTGTGTCCCTGAAAAATCTTGCATAGTTGTAGGTTGTTCACTGCTGTTTTGTGTGTGTGTGCACATGTGAGTGGATTCTTTAGGAAAATTCAAAGAGGCTCTAATTTCTAAATCTAGATAGGAAATAGCATTTAAGAGTCATGACAGTTAATATCTAAATATAGCATCTTCAAATAGAAAAAAATTACAGAGGGAAAACTGAACATATAAAAACAAGAGATTTCTAGAATGTCATTGAATTATTTATTAAATTATCTGTAGTACTTATTTGTATTCAATATATTTGTCTACATAGATAACTAAAATTGGAGTCCATTAATTATCTAGAGATTTGGTATGATTTAAAACCATCTTCATACACACACACACCTTAACAGGTTTTAAGATTAATTATTCCTATTACAGACTTTGTTTCTCTCTGTGAAATAAGAAATTATCCACTAGCTAGCTGCTATGCACTACAGAACTCTAACATGAAAATATTTTCTCTGTACAACTGACCAGTATTATTTAATTTTATATAAATACTTCGTTTTCTTTTGTTAGTTTTCCTTTTAGAGGGTATTCCATTTCTATGTAGCCATGCATATAATGAATAACAAAAATCCTTAAGAGTAATAGTGATTATATTATTTACAATTAATCTCCTTACTAAGAGTCAAAACATATAAAAGGAAACAGGAAAGGACAGACTCTGATGGGAACACTACGCATATTTCAGAAGTAATATTTATCAAACTAGTCAATGCAGCTTCCATTTTTGTCCAGTAAAGGTGCCATCACAATTTCACATTTAACTTTAATACAACATAACCTTTCTGCACCACCCACCAAATAGGAAAGGCATACCTTAGTTCACATAAATAAGCAGCACATGCATATGGAAATTGTCTCTCTAGCTCCTTTTATTATATAAACATATCTGCAGGCCCCATTGCAAAGTAAACACTTTATTCTTTGTTGATGGGGTTAAAATTGACAGCTAAAAACACTGAAGAGCATATAATTAAAAAGAGTAAGTGATTGTAGCTATCAGGCAATTACACAACTTCTGGAAGTTGCTTTCAGCCTCCTCCTCTTTGATTCTAATGTCATTGACTTTAAATCAGCTCCTGGAAGATGATATGAAATCATTCCAAATCACAGATTTGGGTATATTAAAGTACTTACCTTTTTAATCAATATTGTCAGAATTCTTCCAATTGCTAATTCCAGGGAAAGGTTCTCAAGTGACTTAACTGGACTTTGACTGCACTACTCCATTACAAGTCACCAACAAATAGGGATCCATCTGTAGGGAGGTATGTATTTTTCCCTGCTCTTCCTTTTATAACTTCATCCTTGTGCCCAAAGTTTTACTTCACAGACTACCAAAGGAACTTAGAAATTACTATCTTGTTTAGTGGGATCCTGTGGATGGCTCATAAACAGACAATTGGTAGGTTGGCAAAATACTGTACTATGAATGTCCACTAATGATGCCCCATTGTTTTTAAATCTCCTTCTCAGTGTGGAACTGCTCTAATTAAGAGCTGACATAGGCACAACTCAGTTTCCTGAGGTGCCCCATAGTTAATATTAGTCAACTCTGTGCTTTCTCAGTTGTACTGGGATTGCTAGAGCGCTTACACCATACTTTGGATTACATAGGGGAATAGAATTATATATTTCATGTCAGCATTATTATCTCTCCCTTTGCCCTGAGTTGATCTTGGTTATTTCTAAATAGAAGTTCTTTTGAAAAATTATCTTTGCAAAAGTAATAGGTAGATGTAAGGGCATATACCCATTCTGTTTTGAATCTATAGTGTTTCTTTTCCTAGTACTCTTTAAGTGACACGGATAACCCAGAATACAGCATGAAAACTATTAATACTACAACATATACCATCCAACGGTAAAATCTGTCATTAAAAATAACTGGCACCTTTAATTATGTACCTATTATTTTAGACTTAAAACATTTTACCTTAAAAACAGATGGGAAAACAAAGGTCTTCTTGGTAAATTAAAGTAACCAGAACAAAACAAATTAAAACCCAGACTGTATGTGTCTAAAGCCTGTGTATATAACTGTTAACCAGCACCAGCTCATAACTACTTTCTTATTTTCCAGGGAGAAGTGAGGATATACTTATTTTGTCTCCTACCCTTCCTCTGATTCACATTGTATTTTGGAGAAATAACCAGTGTTACATCAGTGGGATTTACTAAAATTAAGCAAATCCTTTAGAAAGTTAGCCAAGAAGTAAGAGAATGATTTTACTGTGTTTGCATTTATAGTAGATCCTTACAAGGGAAGCATTTAAAGGTCTTGTGTACATTGTTCTCTTCTATTCATTCTCTCGTCTAAATATAAGATACTATAATTATTTTATAATAGATAAACATTAATATTTACAAATATTTATAAGCATTTTAGCTTATTTCTCTATACTATAAAATTTGTGGTAATAACCATAAATATTTACATTAAAAACATTAACATGTTATTATTTTAAAGAACTGCTAAAAATATCATCTGAAAAAGGTGTAACTTAAATAAATCCTTTCTATAATATTGTCAGAATTGCCTGGCAATAAAGCATGCTTGCAGAATTTTTGCAAAAATATAAAATATAGTTATTTTCCTAAATTGCTTTTCTAAAAACATGTATTAAAGGAAAATTAAATGTAGTCTTTGGACACCATGAATCATCAAATAAATTCAAAGTATTGCAAGAGATATAGAGGATTTAATTATGTTGGGAATGTTTAATTAAATGATCTAAGTTGTAGAATAATATCAATATCAACTTCTCTTTTAACAACTTAAACACAAAACTCTTTCTGAAGCTGTCCTAACTCCCATATGAACTTAATGTTGCAAAATTTGAACCAGTTAAATATTCCACCTGCTTAGCCTTACAGACAGAGAATACATAAAACATAATTATTTATTTACTTCTGATTACAATGATATCAAAAGGATAACTGGATTACAGTAGCATATTTAAAGTGAAGAACTAGATTTCACTCCGTAAATACACATATATTCTAGAGAAGAAACATGGACCTAAAGTTTATACACCACACTAACAATCCAAACTTGCAATTCAAATAAACCATCTGCAGTTGGCCTAATGATCTATCTGCACAGATATTTACATAGACAACACAGGTGAACAGTCATGATAAATCTCATGAATCAAAATACATAAGCACTTGTGCATGTGCACGCACATGCGTGCATATACACCTCAGCAACTGACATTAGTTTTGTAAAATCACCAACTTTAAATCTCAACAATGACTTAGTGTGATTTTTGCCTTTCCTTAGTCTCGACTATGTTGCTAAATAGGAAAATTTTAGGACCTATGACATAGATTTAGTGAGCAAAAACAATCTAGAAAAATTAAGTCACAGCTCCTATTTGCAATATGAGAAATTCAGGAAATGAAAGGTAGACAAGTTGAATTATCTGTTCAATTTACTTCAATCTCCATTTTAATAATATTCTGCATTTTATATCTCTACATGCATACTGCAGATAATTTGATTCATCCTTAGCAAAAATTATAGTCTATAAATTTCTAGTGTACTTAGTGAGAGTGAAGATGTTTACTGACATAATACTCCTGAGAATACAAAGTACTAGTATGCCACTATCTTTAGTGTACACAGATAAGGAAGAGGTTAGAAATATTTGCATTTCAAGTTACTAAACAATGTAAGTTAATTGTATATTTACTTTTTACCTTTATCATAAGTTGAGTTTCTGCCTAAGTATACATGCTAATAATAAGAATAATTATGTGCAGGTTATATTCCAAGAACCAATGACCTAAAATCTTGAGACTATGTATATTTTTAATAGGAAACTGCATTTGCTAGAATGTTTGTGCCATTAGAGTTTGAATTTACTCACTAATCTGTTGACCACAACCTCACTGATCTACTTAATAAACTTAAATATCATAAATGACCATGTGGATTTTCTTGGACTTAGAAAAGATATATTCTACTGACATGTTCTTACTTTAAAAACTATGTTTTCTTAAGAATAAAACAGTGATTTCTAATATGTTAGTTTTAATGAAAATCCCAAAAGTCTTCCATGCTCTATGGAAGAATTCTTATTTATAGAAAAGATCAAATGCTATCATTTTGAATATTCCCATTAAATATAATTTATTTTTAATTTATTACTGAACTAAATGTGAAAGATAAGACATTTTCATATTTTATTACAAATATTCAGATTCCTTAAGATTTCTTTAAAGTTTATATTTTGAAATTTAAATTTCAAATTCTTATTGGAATATTATTTTTATATTAAATAACTTTTCATATATTTGCATTATTAAAAATGTAAAAGAACTAGATTTATTTCCTTTGTTCATTACTTGATAATATGTAGCAAGCTTTTGCTGTTTTATTTTGTGAATTTAATTGTAGGGTATGAGCAATAATGAAATACGTAAGTTCAATATCTACATATTAGATGTATGGACTTTGCATAGTGATGCAATAAAATCGAAAAAGTTTTAGAAGAAGAGGAAATATATTTTCTCTTTGTATCCTGTTTTTATTCTACACCCACTAAGTTTATTCAGCCATAACCTGGGCAAATATTATTATTCTTTTTCCTTCTTCAAAAAGCAAAATCTAAAGAGCAAGAGTCCTTAAGAAGGGAAAACAATAATCCAAAGTTATCTTGCTCTGATTTAAAAAAATGATAACTTTGAAGGTGTAAAATAATTATACAATGAAATTCAGTTATAGATTAAACCCAGCAGAAAATCACCTACGTATTGTGTGCTGGGGATCAGGAAGAACACCTTTCCTTTTTCCATTGCTTCATAATCCTTCCCACCAGTAAATTTTGCCTCTTAAATTCTCTCCTATGGGTTTTGCATGCCTGGAGAAGAGGCTGAGCCCACAGTCACAGGCTGCTGAATAGCCACTGGGTTAGATGTTGGCAAGGGTTTCATCCTTTTTAGTTTCCTCAAAAACAAAATAAAAAAAAAAAAAAACAATTCTCAAAAACCCCCATAGGGAGCATAGGAAAATGGAAAGGAGCAAAAACAAAGAAAAAGAAGTATTGTTTTCTTGCAGATCAAGCCTGCAGAGCTACATGCACTGTGTACTATTTTCTGTGCTGCTTTTGTTGAAAATGCCTAATGTGCCTATATTATTCTAAAGAGTACAGTGGGTCTGGGCCAACAGGTCTACAGACCCAAATACATTTGCAAAGCTTTCCCCCTGAAGCTATCTGCCCAAACCCAGATAACATCTTCTCTTGGTAGGACTTGGTCTGTCTCAGTGGCTATCATATTGGGAAATTCACCCATACCCAAATTTATCCTGGACTCCTCTCCAACTCCTTTTTTCTGGAGAAGTAATTAGAGTTTTTGGAAATAAAAGCAGTATCTCTGTGGAAGGCCTACTGAATAGAGAAAATGAGTAGTAGAACATTGTATCTGTGTAGAGGTATAGTCTATTTATGTTCCTCGGACAAGAAAAAGACTTTACTTTGGAACTACTGGTTCGGGGAAGGCCGAATAGCAATACGTGAAGAATGGCTGAATAAAGGAATCTGATTTTCCTTCCCTGGTCAAAGTGTTCAATGAGAGATAACTGATGAAGAATACCTTTCATTATCCATTTATTCATTCACTATGGCAATTATGTACCAGCATATTGTGTTCTAGCAGGGTAGAGTAAAAAGTTATATATTAAGTTTCTCATTTTTTCTTAAAAATGTCCTTTACTTGAAACTAACTTTTATAATACAGATAAAATCAGAAATAGCTGAATAAGATTAACATAATATAGATAAGTTGAGTATTACATTTATTAGTATATAACAATACAGCATTTCAGCATTAAGTTGAAGTTGCATAGTACCCATGTTATAAATTGAGGCAAAATCAATATTTATATTCATATTCTTATGTTCACTCTCTCCCCTCCTTCCCTCTGTCTCTCATCCATATTCTTTATATATGTGTATAAATAGGATAAATAAACTTGGCATTAAAAATAAGAATAGGAAGTATAAAAACACTTCTAGCATAAAGGACAGACATTCATTTTATTATACAGTAAAAGGAATGGTTATTACACTTGGTAAAGAAATCTAGTTTCAATTTTCACAAAAGTTATCATCATTATATGATAAATCCTAACTGAAGTCTCTAAACATAACCCTTTAAACTTAAAACAGCACCTAGCTTGTTCTGTATATATTAAATAGTAATTTTCTAAAAGATAAGCAGTCTCTTTTGAAATGAAGACATAATAGATGTATCAAGACACATTTTTGAGGGGGGGAAAAGGAAGTAACTGATCATGGGAACCAGAATTCTTTTTGAGTTAATGATATTTTCTAAAGTCAGATTTTCATTAGTGTTACAGAACTCTGAAAATATATTTTTAAAAAAGCCTTGAATTGCCCACTATATATTGGTGAACTTTAAGGTATGTAAATTACATTTCAATAAAGCCATTAAAATAACAACAACAACAAAAATGACACTTTTTTTCAACGTAAGTATCTTTCAACCGGTCATCCTACTTTACTGATTCCAATATTCAGCTGTGGTTTATTTATGGACATTTTTTATGGAATGAGTTCAAAGATTTGAGGCATTCATACCTGATACAATTAATTCTCTATAGGGCTGAGCAGTTTTCCTGGAAACAAATTATGTGCTGAATTTTATGTTCATTTTTAGTTTTGATATGTTTTTTTTATGAGTGTTGTTTCAATAAAGGTAAGACAATATATTTTTGTTTCTTTTTTATAGTTGAAGATACTCTGAGGACTACTCTACCCCCGCCACACATGGCCACTGAGACACCTTGTTAGCATCATGTGCACCTGACCACAGGCAGAGTTGCTAAGTTCTGTATCGAACGCTCATTTCCTGTCCCTAATGTCTGAACTTGAGGCCAAAGAACACAACCACTCTCCCTTATTACAGTGGGTGAAACCTTAAGATTTAAAATTCTGGAGCTATTTGTAGCATTGGCTATATGTTCTGCCAAATAACACAACCACTCTCCCTTATTACAGTGGGTGAAACTTTAAGATTTAAAATTCTGGAGCTATTTGTAGCATTGGCTATATGTTCTGCCATGTTGACCTGCAACAATACAAGTGGCCATGTCAATGTCCTGAGAGAAGCAAAACAAATCACACAGAGAATTTTAACCAAGAGATCTATATCCCTGCACATACCCTACTATTTTTGAATGTATGTAGAATTTTTTTTGATTATCAACCAGAAAAAAATTCAATTCTGAAATATTTTTGAGTTAATGTATTTGTTATAAATTCTCTCAGATAAAAAACATTAAAACTGTATCCTCTAGAATCTTGTACATGGTAGGGGGAGAAGGTACATGGCACTTTTAGGTGTTCAAATATTATAATCATGTTTCAAAGATGAAAACTAATCACAAACACTTCCTGAGGTTTTGGTCTCCAAACAGTACATGGCATGAAAGAATTTCATAAATTTCTCAAGTGTTTTCCATATGACCTAGCTTCATGAATACTAAGTCATATATGTTAAGCTCTTCTAAAATACCATTGTGCTGAAGTCTTTACATATATTACTTAATTTAGTCCCCACAACTTTTTAAGATAGGACCATTTACATCTTGTAGTTGAGGAATTTGAATTTATAGTGGATGAGACAGAGGTAGAATCCAAACCCAGGTTTGACTAAGTCAATGCCCATGCTTTTAGTTATTATATTACACAAACTCAAAATTCTTTATCTAGTGAGACAGTATGGTTGAATGAATTGGCAAGCAAACAAATACAGAGTTTATCCTGACTTCTATCCTTTAGTTTATAATAAGTTGGACCAAAAACCTTTAACTGTTAGAAAGAGAATTTTAGCCCAGGTATGACCCATGCATATTCACTGAGATGCCAGAAGGACTCCCTTAAGAAAATATAAAGTCAGCTTTCTCAATACAGCCCAAGAAATGCATTAGAGTGTTTGTACATGTTTCTCTACCTGGAAATATATAACAGACTTCCAAAAAGAGATTTTTTAGCAAAAGCTAAGAGGGAGCAAGAGATGGTTGTTTCACAGAAGGAATCACCTATAAATAAGAAATATGAACAACGTTAGTGGCTATACTTTAAAGTACTACATGTTTAGCTCCAGAATTAAAATAGATTATAATATCTACTATTTATTGAGCAATTATGATGTTCCTCATACTGTTCAGTGTTATGTTCCTGACATGCTTTATTTTATGCAACGCTTGCAGCAGCTTATGTGAGAGGTAGTGTTATTTTTCCCATTTTACAATAATTTAATAGAGAGTAGGATGGGTTAAATAATTTTTCTGAGTTTCAATAAACATATTTAGATTCATACATATATCTTGATTCAAATACAGGAAAAATTCTGGAGAGCTTTTATACACAATAATTAGGTGAATTAATTTTCATCCAATATCCATCCAATGTATTCTAATAATTTGGCTCATTAAGCAAATTAATCTTACACTCATAATGTTATTAATAAATTATATGCAATTTGCCAATAAACTTACATCCTATAAAACCTAGGTTATATTTATAATTACCAAATAACCAAGGTAAACCTAGCCTGATTTATTATTATTATGGGATTTACTGTATCTCTGAACTGGTGATGTTCAAACCAAAATGCCTCATGCTGTATCAGGTTAGAATGGGTGCAATTATCCCTGACCTGTTTTCCAGTCAGTGAATGCCTGATAAAATGAAAATCCATGTTCCTATATGTTATTCTTCTTCCTAATTTTGTTCTCAATGATAGCAGAATGTTTCATCAGATAAAGAAAATAAAGATTTTATTCAGATGTTATCTTTAGGAAAAAAATCTATAACATTATGATGTTACTACTGCCACTATAATTTCTAATATATTGCTGAACATCAAAAGATGCCATTTTTATTTATTTATTATTTTGGTATATTTATTTTAGCGTATTATGGGGGTACAAGTGTTAAGGTTATATATATTGCCCATGCCCCACTCTCCCCTTGAGTAAGAGCTTCAAGCGTGTCCATCCCCCAAACGTTGCACATCTTACTCGTTGTTAATAGAAATACTCCCAAATTCACCACCTCAGAATGGGCACTCCAGGGATGCGTGTGTGGGGTGCGTGTAGGGGTGTGGGGTGTGTGTGTGTGTGTGTGTGTGTGTGTAGCTTTTGCTCAAGGAACATCATGTAATATAACACATTTATGGTTCCTGTTTAAGAGAGAACCATAAAGGTGAAAGTATTTCACTTGGAATTCAGTTTTATGTTACTGTGGGTGCCAACTATTTGTTCATTTTGTGGATGATGGTGGTCTATTGTGGGACATTTTTTCAAAAGCAATGTGCAAGTTCAAATAATTTACTGGATAAATTACTGAACCTTACTTAGTAGAATTGTTACCAAAGCAAAGAAATATATGCAACAAAAATAACTCAAATACAGCAAGTGTATTTTTTTTTAAATCAGAGTCAGGACTAAGAGTGAATAAAACTAAGATTGTTAGTTAGTTTGCCCAAAGTCTGTGATTCTACTTCCATGGGAAGAAATAACAGCCATTTTTATTGTTGAAACCTCAACATAATCAATACTATTTGAATCCAGAATGGCAAACTGATAAAAGAACATCAAGCACAAAAATTCAAAGATACATATCACATTGTTAAATAAATAAAACTGTGAAATTTATACATGATAATTGATATTATAAAAGTTTATCACTCAAATTAGGTTACAAAAGTAGATCAAAACAATAAATAAGTAAAAATTCCATGAAACCAGGGAATTTTAAGATTGTTTCTTAGTCTCAATAGCTAAAATTACTAATCTAAGTATCTATTTGAGTAAATTGAGATACATAAAGCCTTTTGAATTAAAAAGGGGAACATCTCACATTTGGGGAAAAGAAGCATAAACAGATATAAACAAGATAAGCTAAAAATATTATTTTCCTGTTACTTGTCCTGAGACTCAGGACCCAAATAGTGCTACTTTTAGGTCCAGTAAAAAAAAAATTAATTTAATTTTAATATTGTGATGTTATCTAAAGGTTTTTGCATATTAAAAATTCACAAAGTATTCACCTTAATCAAGGGAGAATACCAAAAATATGATTTAGAATCTAGTAGAGAAGAACTGAATAAGTATTACTCTGCAGAAGAGACAGAGGGACAATTTTCCTCCCATTTCTGCCTCAATCGGTAAGAAATCTAAGAGCTTTCCAAGAAGGAGAGAGCTGTCTTTATTTCTCACTCTTATTATGGCGGATCTCAGACATTCATTTTCTTACCATAAGAGAATACTTCTAAACATGTGGCTTTCAAAATATCATATTTTAAGAGGCCCTTAAAATGCATTAAACATGAAAGAAGACAGGCAATTCAGAGGTGCTATGATGCAACTTGAATAAAAGCTGATCAGATATAAACTAGAATATTTAAAGTACTGTAAAAGATGCTATCTCTGGGCATACACCTTTAATCAAGTTGGCTACATTTATTCAAATCTAGGAAAATTACCTCCATACAAAGCAAACTAGTTTTGCAAAATGCATATTTCTATAAGGGCCTATTCAAGTTCATGATTTGGTAATTCGATTCTCCTTTTCTCTTTCACTCCCTTTTGTATGAATAGAACAGATTGTGTCTAATTGAAAACTGCAGTCAGAAAGCAATCAGGCTGACATGGTTAATAATAGGCATTTCTACTGAAGCATTGTTATGAACCAAATTAAAATTATACTTTTTCCTAAATATGAAATCTGTTGTTGTTATCAAATGTACAATTCTTTTTAAATTAGATGTAAAAGTAAGAAAAATCACAAACTTTAAGATACCTTTCTTTGGCATGAGCCTATCTTTAAATAAACACATTTTCAATTTATTATTCTTAATATATTTTTATATCTAGTTTTAAATCAGGAACATGCATTTTAAGCAGATCAATAATAAAAAGGGACACCTTTTCTCTCTCTAGGCAATTTAATGAATTAGTAAATGATATGTATGCTCTAGAAGAAAAGTTGGAGTCAGTAACTTCCTACTGCAGGCACTACACACTTAAAAGAATAGAATCAATAGTAAGATTCATTAGAGAAATAAACATTTGTTGAGTCCATTCACTAGTGGTATCTACAGCATTTTTCTTGTGTGACATCTGATCTACCTTCTGGTCAAAGAATAGAGCCATAGATACTAAACATAATAGAGTATTATAATAAAGGTCATTATAAGAATTGTAACTTAATGGATATAAAAACCTCACATAATATTTATATATCACATATATTAGAATCCAGGGTACTTTATCTTTCCCCCTTATTTACAGAGATGGACAGTGAGTTGGGCAATTAGTTGTGCCTCAATTTCCTTCCCACACTTCCTCATTTAATAGCAGCTGTGCATTTGGAAGGTCCAACTTACTGAAATCATTTAATGCATGGGATTGCCTAAAAAGAGAGACTGATTCTGAGGTTGTCCAAGCATTTAATATCTTAGAAAATTTTAAGACGCAATGGAACCATTGCTAGCGTTGTGTTACAACGACAGGGGTAAAAACGAAGGAGAAGTTCAAACACAAAGGAGGGCAAAGATGGAAGGACCATTTAGGAACAGAGCTGACATTCTGATTAACAACAACAGCAAAACTATCCTTCCTCTAGGCTCTTCAGTTATGTGCACCATTTCTTATCTAAACTGGTTTCAGTTGAGTTTTCTCTTATTTGCAGCTAAAAGTTTCTTATGTTAGTCATTAAACTGCATTTATTGAGTGTTACTTTCACCAGCTATTTGGTATTTTCATAATATCTATTAAGGTGCCTAGTCATATTTCTTGTGAAGTCAGCTCTAGCTCTATATTTTAAAATTTATATGGTTCAAAAATATCATTTTATTTTCACTTAGGTTAATTTGGGTTAAATATACTCCATTCCATTATTCTTTTACTGTCTTTCAATCACTATTAATATCTCAATTTATTATAATAATCAATTTATTCATTATCTAGCCCCACTGGACCATAAGCCCCATAAGAATAAGGACTCTGGTACATCACCACATTGCCATCAAGTAAAATACTGCCTGGCATATAGGAGAAACTCAATTAATGTTTATAAAATAAATAAATTATTGAAATGAATCTCACATATCTTTTGATATGTGCAGGAAGGCAAAATGAATTATAGAAATTGTATTGGAGTTTGGAAAGGAAACATTAAAAAGGAAAGAAAATGTTATTATGATGGTGGTAGTTTAGCTGAGCTTAAAATTAGTTAAATTTTACTAAGGAGATGAGGATTTAGATCTAATGCAAAGCTATTTTATGCCAATGAATAAAAAGCATAAAATCATTAAAGTACATTCTATGTTTGAGGTAAATGTTATTCTGGGTCTACCTATGTAAGAAATAAGCCTGAAATAGTAAGATAGTATTATTATTTCCTTTAATAGGTGCAACTCTCATCAATTGGTCTATTTTCATTTTATGAAGACTCAATTGCATAATTGGACAGTTTCCCTTTCCACACCACCTAGCATCAGTCTTGGAGGCAAATATGTAGGCTACTCTCATAGGCATTTATCTGGTAATGAATTCTATCCTTAAGCTGATACTTGGCTGTTTCTCCTATGCCTTTTTTACTCTCTTTATCATCTTATTTTAAGCTGATTTAGCTCCTTTCTCTCTATCGAATTTCACCATTATCAAATAAGGTGCTTCAGGGCATCCAGGACAATCATCCCCTATCCCAAATCTCCAAATTTATATGTAAAATAATGAATTTATACAATGATACATAGATTTTTATAGAAATGTCTTATATTGGGTCAGGTTCTATTAACAATAGAATAAAAATAAGATATAGAGACTTACTGAGTGTTGTCTGTAGCTATAGCATCCGAGAAGAAAAGTTTTGAAATATCCATAATCAGCATACATTGTTGGTATTTTTTCACTTCTGAGAAGTCTTAAGGAGGTCTTCTCTTGTCCATGTCCCTGTTTACTTAATTCATTTTTATTTCAACATATTACAGGGGTACAAATGTTTAGGTTATATATATTGCCCTTGTCCTGCCTGAGTCAGAGCTACAAGCATGTCCATCCTCCAGACGATGTACATTGCACCCATTAGGTGTGAATATACCCATCCCCTCTACTAGGTGAAGCGTCACAAGAATGGAAAAACAAGGACCACATGTACTCACCATCAAATTGGTATTTACGGATCAACCCTTACTGGTATGTGCACATATAGACATCCATTCTCCTTTAAGATTAGTGAGATTCCTGGATGTGATGCCCCACTCCCTTAGAGATGTCATGGTCTGGACCACAAACATTACAAAATATCATATTGAGTTGCAATCCTATATGGTTAGAGGAACACTGGGATGAGGTATACAATTTTAGCATCTTCCTTCTCATTATCCAAAATGGCAAAGTAGAGAGGACTCATTCTCTGAGTCATCTCCCTTTCTCTCTTTTGCTCCTGTGTGACAGGCTAGTCTGGGACAATTATTCTGGATGGACAGGTCCAAGGTGAACAATTTCCACCAGCTGCAATGGGGCAATCAGCTGCCCCAATACTCATGCTGCTGCAACTTTATTGCCTTTGTATACAAAAATACAACTTGAAGACTCTATTTTAGTCTTCAAAATAGAAACAGATGGAGTAGATTTACCTACTATTTTGATTCAGGGATGCCTAACATAGGAAGAAAATAAAGTTTTCTTTAAGATCAGCCCATGTCAATAGAGTTCTGCATTGAGTTTTTGGGCCAAAGTCCTAGAAGATTTTACTTGCATTTTATCCTTAATGTTTGCATATATCTTGGGACCTCAGATAGAAAGGAGTAGTTGAGGTCAATAGCTAAATCTGATTATTCTTATATCTCCTTGAAAAATATATTAGCTTATTATCATCCTCATGTTCTTCTAATATTTGAAAAAATAGGCATCAAAGAAGCCTAAGGAGATTATCCTATTTAGAATTGCAATCTTCCCTTTCTCACCATTGCCATTCCTTATTCCTTTAACTTACTCTACACTTTTTCTTTTTGTCTATAATAGGTACTACATTCTGACATGCTATATACTAGGCATTTATGTGTGCATGTGTGTGTGTGTGTATATATATACACACACACATATATATGCTATATAATATTCATTGCTTCTTATAGTTCCTTGTCTACTCATCTCTTCCCCTATTAAATTATAGCTCCATAAAGGAACTTACTTTGTTTCATTTGCATATGTATTCCAGTTTGGAATATGTCTGGCACATTATAAGTTCCCAACAAATAGTTATATTAATAGAAGAAATCATTGAACAATAGTTTTTTAGCTGCAATTGCAGAATAAATAACTGCTACATTTAAGAAATTTCCATTGATAAACCTCAATAATATGTTGGATCTTGCAAGGAGTGTAAATGTTTCAATGCCTTAGTCACATGTTTATTCAAAATACATTTGTGAATATGTGGATTTCCTTTAATTTTTTTTTAAATTTTGTCTCACTTGTGTTAACTGTTGACAACTTAAAAAAATCTTTCTTTGAATGGATTCAGTGTAATAGAATTCAAACCTTTGTAATTGATTTTTTTTTAAAAAAATGATGTTAGTTTGCTGTTTGTGGTTATGGTTTTGTTGATCTCTACTGAGTATTGATTTTCACATTCAACTGCACTTTCTATTTGTTGTTATTGAAAACATTAGCAAACAAACTGACTTAGAGGCACACAAATCCAAATGAGCAATTAAGTAGCTCTACTAATTGGCTTTTTTAAGTGTCAGCTGCTTTCTCCATAATCTCTGGGGAAGACTCCCTTGTCTTCTCACAAGCAGGAAGTACAAAGGGGCAGCATTTTATAATTGCCTATGATAGTCTTCTTTTAATAAGCTCTTAGCAACAATTTTTAAGCCCTCAATTTCTGTGAGTAATGACTCTTAATAAACCTTTATTCATGAGGACATGATATGGTCATGCTAGAAACTATATACAAAGACACTGTCTGTTATAGAATGGCATACTTTACTTGAGCTTCTATGTCTGACCATGATCTCTACGGGTAAATATCACCTCAAATAAAGGCTATGTCAAGTGCCCTGACTGCACATAACTGTGATGAATGCTTTACAAATAAAATTGCACACATAGCCTATATCCTCTACAGACTTTCATGTAAAACAGATATTCTGCAATGTATAAGACATAGATAACAAAGAAATAAGGAAATGAAAAGTGCATTTGGAATGAAATCAGGATAACTCCACTTTAGTGCATTAAGACTAGTCTCAAGATAATTGCATATATGTGTCATTCAAAGGAAATCATTATATAAATTCTAAGATATTTTGCTAAAAAGAGTTAAAAAATAAGTGGAGCCTAGCCATTTAGGAGAGGTCAGATTTCAGTAATTATTTAAAACAGTGGAAGCCAGCAAGACTGTAAAGATATACTGTTTGGACTAGGTTGTGACAGGCTTATAGGACTCAACTAGAAATACTTTCAGTAAGAGGAGCTAATTTTTAGAGGACCCCATGAACTGCTTCCTCTTCTTCTCACAATACTATGCCTATGACTCTACTCTATGTTTCAATTAAATCATCATTATGTGTTTGCATTTCTATCTCCTGTACTATTAATAGAAAATAAGCTCCTCAAAGGTAAAAGGGATGTGTCTAATTTACTTTCTTTCTTGTCAGAGCCAACCTAACTCTTTGTCTGCATCTACTAGGTGATCAGTAAATGGTGATAAAAATAAGTATTTTTGCATTAAAAAATAAACCTTTTGACTCCAATGGAGGAAGACATAATTAATATATTTTGTCAAACATTCAGGAGATGTATCTTGGACTGTTTTAATGTTAATACCATGTCGTGAAATGTCACGTTATGAAAAGCCAACAAAAAAGAGTAACACAATGATAACTATAATACCCCACCAAAATGGAAGAACAAATGGCGCCATTACAAATTTGTAAAATGGTGAATATTTGCTTTGTTTGAGATAATATTGGGATTACTTCAGGAAATATCCACATGTTCCAGTCACATCTTAATTCTTCTCTCCTATTGCACTTATCTCACTATCCCAGCCATTATGGCAACTGTCTTTTCCATGTTGGCTCTTTTCTAGCCAGGTGCCACCACCTTTATGGGCTGCCTACCTTTCTGAAGTAGGGGTCCCAACAGAACCATCTGTACAATGCCCTTTTGTCCCCTCTACTTAAACCTCAGGGTTCATTGATATAAACCTCAGACTGGTCAGGTCTCTTGCAATATAAATCTTTCTTGAAAACTAAACAATCATTACCTGTTGCATAAAAAGGAGGCAGAAATAACTTGCCAGCCCAACTTGTTTTGAGTACAAGGTAGCAAGATAGAAGAAAGGACTCTTTCAGCTCCATACCAACACCAGCCAGATGCAACACAAAGCATTGTCCTTCACCATAAAGGTTATTTTGTTAATAAGCCTTAAGAATCCTAAGAGGTGATTGCAAATCTGATTTTATTATTGTTTTATGTAAATATGTGCTCATATTTTTATGATCTATCAACTCAGTAGCAACTATAAAATGGAAACCACAATTTTGTAAACCATTTACCAACTTAAATTCATTTATACTAATCTACTTAAAATGCATTAAATAATTTTATCTTAATTCTCCCAGTAGCTCTGGGAGATATGTACAAGAATGTTTTATATATAAATATGTAAAACATTATGCCCATTTTCAGTAGCTTTTTAAAATTTTTTTCTATATGATTATTTATTGTAGCTATATTTTTACTTGCATAGCTGATAAAGGACAATGGTATTTTATCTCTCTGTGCACATATTGAGATATGCAAGCTGTTCAGAAACATGTATAGTCTTTCAACTGGCATACAAATCCAGTACACAGAATTCATATCAAGATCTACTATTAAGTTCTTTCTGGATGGTGCATACAAAGGCAAAGGCACCATCCATGGTACTTTATCTCTAGAATTCTTTGCCCTGCACTTTAGGATTGCAGATGTTCCTCAATTCTGTTAATGCTGAATTTTCTTTTTTAGCCAAGTTAGTTTCTTGTTTGATGAATTTATAATTTCATCATTCTCCCCTCTCCTCCAATAATTTTGTAGCATAGGGATAATTACTGTTAGAGACAGAAGTTATAGAGAAATATTCTCAACTGGTGTCTAATTAGAAGTCTAATCATTCCTGAGAAATCTGGGACACCAATCAAAGTGCGAAATTCAATATTAAAAATTCAATGCCTTGGATATTGCACACTGTTGTAGGTGTTAAGTTTTGCCTTGCACAGAAAAATATGTGATTGGTGCAGAGTCAAATAATATTTCAAATAACATTAAAATTAAATAATTTACTTCTCATTTTCTTCATTTCTTAGAAAATTCCTTACAGTCAAAATTCAATTAATATTTAAGTAAGTAAAGTGCACCTCTATCGGGAATATTATGCAGCTGTTAGAATGCAATATATTTATAAATACTTACAGCCCCAAGAAGCTGCCAAAAAGTATACTATAATCCTATTCATATAAAAATATAAAACTTTATTTGCATATGTACATGTATATAAATCTATATGTAAATGAATAGTAAATGCTATGGAATGTTTTCATACCAGCAAAACTAGGTTATATCTCTGGGAAGAAAACTGAAGACAAGTAAAAGTAAACATTTACTTTTACTTATTTTTTTTAATTGTTTCAACCTTTACAAAAATTTGTAAAAACGTGACTAGAAAAAGTTATATTTTTTCTATTTTACTTTTATTATTTAGTTTGTGGTTGTTTTCTTGGCTTTAATTCTTAAAGCTTCATTTTCCTCTGTAGGCAATCTCAAAACTTACCCACAATACATTTGATATTTCAGCAGTTTTGGAAAGTAAGTTTCTTCCACAAAATATCAAATGATCTTTAACTGAAAGTCCAGACTATGTTCTTCCACATGACATGGAAAAAACAGCCCCTAATGATTTCTTGCTCAGGCAAGCTATTAACATTCATAGAGAATCTATTACTGGACTTGATTACCTTGTGTATCAAAGTGACAGATCTACAGCCGCAGTGACAGTATTTCTGCTCACGAGCACCCATGGCCAATTAATCCCTTATGAATTGGACTAGAGTTAGCCAGCTGTGACAGTTTTGGAAGTGTATCAGCTCTCCTTGATAAAGGACATCACAATATTTAACACATTAACTACATGTGAGTTGTATTTAACTCATGCTAGTTTTGAGCATAGGGCCTCATGAAGCATATGTAACTCACATGTTTCTTCACCTTTGGAGCCACATGAATTGTTTTTCAAGTTGCATAACTCACACATAGAAAACAATAAAAAATAACAGATTTTTCATTAAATTAGAAAGCATCATTTTATTTTTGAAGTTTTTATTCTATTTTCATAATAAAACACTGTGGTCCCAAGGGGGAAAAAATTTCTAGTGTGGCAGTCAATATGTTAAACTTGCATCAGTGAATATCTCTAAGGGTACATCCATACAACTACTTCAGGGCTATTTTAAAAAGAGGAAAAGTTGGAACCCTACAATGTGGCCCAGGTCCCAGGATCAACAGAGCACAGTATTATTAAAACTTGGCTCTGGGAGAAATTTCTTTTTTACTTTAAAATGAATAATTATAAACATTTTTATATGGAAAATATTAACAACAGAGTCTAAAGTATATTCTGAATGCACAATGCGCCCAATTAAACCTCTCTCTCTATGACAAACATAACTACTCTCAAATTGAGCAAGGGTTCCACAGTTTTGTATTGCAGGGTTTCATACCCCATTATGCAAATGATTGATTCTTATGTCCAGAAATCAGGATATTGCCTGTGACATTTTTACTTTTACTAAATAAACAAAGTACAATGAGGAATAAATCCCTACATATTTTTAACACCCAGTAAGTAAATAAAAAAGAAAATCAACACAACACTCTTTAATAAATAATTTATGGATGCTGGTCAGTTAATAAAATGATAGAAGAACTGCTGTTTGATGAAGACTTGTCAGAATTTCAATTGCTGTTAATCAATGATAATCGTGAAAATACGCACCCTCCTTTGAAAATCAGATAAGGGGAAAATATATATCCTGAAAATATGCCTGCCTGCCTTAACAGAGAGATACATTGAAATTTACAATTTAACAAAACTTTTATGCTTGCATTTTATAACAAAAACTGACATATAACCCTCATTTAACTTTGTATCGTATGATTGGCAACTTATTTTTTACAATTTAAAGTGAAACACTAAAAATTTATCTCTGTGGCTAATTCAAATTTCAGTAAAATCCTGACAACTCTTCTCGTATTATGTGGACAGAACACTAGTCATATATCTTATAAAAACACATATCCAACTTACAGTTATTTAATATATTTCTTTATAGAAATCATCTCTAATGTTGCAATATCTGGGACCTACTTATATGATACTAAAAAACTTACTCATTATTAATCTGAAATTCAAATTTATCTGAGAGTCTTGTTTCCTTATTTGCTAGATCTGGCAACCTGAATGATCTTAGTTAATTGGGAAAAGTCTCAGAAAGTTAGGGCATATTCAAGGGAATGTAGGGTTCAAAGTTTTCTTAAACTGTTGGATGTCAAATGTAGGTCAGAAGAGGTGGAAAAGCTGAGAAGATAAGTTTCAAGATGATCCAATCATTAATAGAAAGCTATTATTTTCACAGAGTAATGCCCTAATCATCAATTTTTATCCATTAATGTAATTAGTATAATTAAAGATAATTATTCTGTCACAGTGCTTTCATGGTCTTCACTAATTCAAATACATAATTACATGAATTGTGGTCAGCTGGAAAAAGATTTAAGAATTCACAAAAAGTCACTCTAACAAAGCTAATTTCTGAAAAGTATGTGGAAGATCCTTAGGTATCATGCTAAAATACTCCCAGTTGATATACCATATTGGTATTTAAAATAATGGTGGCTTGCTCATGAAAGACGCTTAAATATTTACTCTACATTTTTATATTGATGAAAAACAAAACAATTCTTCCAAAACTCCAATAGAATGCTGTTGTGTCTTATTTTGATCTACCTACAGACACTCTTATGATGAATCTTAGATGTTTCTAATCTAGATACATTTCTAACTCATAAGGGCTAGATTGCCCATTAGTAGGTTGCCTTGAAGAAACTGCTTTTCCATCTGCATAGAGTCAGAACTGTGCCAATGTCTTTAATCTGTAATAGGAATCTCATTCCAACACATTTTTCAGTAGACTGAATGATGTAATGGAAAGTTTCTCTCAGGTGAAAGCTGATGGTGTGAGTAAACGCCCAATTTATGTGGATGCCACACTGACATACATACATTCTAAAGGTAAAAATAACTTGAAAGAAGAAATGACATCCATGTAGTAATGAGTATACCTATTGCTCAGATGGTAGTTTCTAATGCTATTCCCTATTTAGGGTCCTTGGAGAAATGGCTAATGGCACACTTGGCGGGGAAAGTATAAGAACAACATTTTGTTTTGTGAGAAAGTAAATGCTTAAAGACTAATGAGAACATATCAAAAAGGAAAAAGAAGCCACTTTGAAGGATTCCCCCTACCCAAAAAGATTGAGATTTTTTTTAATAATAAAAAAGCACTTATTCTCACAAAAATGTCTGATACAATGAATGTAGATATAATACTAGAAATTTTGAAATCACCATTTGGAAACCCCCGATTAACACAAAGAAAGAACCTAATAGATTATTGTGATAAAAGTCTGATATAAAATCTTAAAGTATTACCCAAGAAATTACTTCTTTAATTGCAGAACAAAATGCATATCCTCAGAATGAAAGAATATAATGGTCAATAGATTAATCGAGTGATCACATAGCTTGTTCAATTACTAAATAAATGGACGTAATATGCCTTGAGATGATGCAAAAGTAAGTGCAAACCATCACATACATAGTATTCTTGCCAAAATAAATCTAATATGAAGATGCATTTGAGGAAACTGTAACCTACATACATATATGGGATATTTTACAAGTCAACTAGCTTGACCTCATCAAAAATGTCAATGACAAGAGAGACAGACATGGTTGGGGTCAGGGCGTCATTGCTCTATATTAAAGAACACTATAAACAAATGAAATGTTTACACCTGGATTATAAAGAACAATTAGAAAAATTTTAATATGGACTAAAAATTAGATAATATTTAGGTAATAATTAGATAATTGAGATAATGTTACATATTGGTGAATTATAAACATATTGCTAATATGTAAGAGGATACTGATTTTTTTAAGATATATATTAAAATATCTAGTGATGAAGAGCCATGATGTGTGCAGCTTACCTTTAAATGATTCCTCAACAGCAAATCTGCCAAAATGTTGATCATGGATAAAGGGTAGCTATTGTACTACTCTTTTAAATTTCCTGGAGCTTTAACCTATTTTCAAAACAAAACAGAAATAAAAATATACGTAAAATGACTAGAAAAGTCTATGCATGTGCTAAATATCTAAGAGTTCATCTCTGGTACAATGGCTAAGGTCTCATTGTTCCTGACATGTTCCTATGACTCTGCCTTCCCTACAACCTCAGTAAAGCAATGTCCCTAAACTTACTGTCTCTAGTTATTCATTGGAGCACAGATAGCCACTGAAAGCACAGATGTGTCCATTATGTATTCATTCATTTAGAAAACTTTTGTTGAACCTGTATTCTATGCCAGGAAGTCCTGTTAGAATAAAGAATAAGACATGGTATTTACCAGCAAAAATTCATAATTCTATGGCTAAGACAGATTCATAAATTAATGGTATCAATAAAATGCAAAAAAGTGCCATCTTAAAGGGAGAAGGAAATGAGCATGTGCCTGATGCACCCAAGGAATCAAGGCAAGTCATCAAAACTTGATAAACTGGATTGTTTTTTAAATAAATGAGCTAACAACTGATTTAAGCCTTGATGAATAAATAGAATTTGCCAGACTGGCAGATGAGGTTTCCAGGAAGAGAAACGGCTTTTACGGGAAGACAAGTACACTCAATAGCATGGTGTTTTCAGCCAAAACAAATAAACAAAAACAGAGGGAAGAAGTTAAGATGAACATGAAAGTTAGAGTTTCTGACGATGGAATATATGGTATGATGTAATGATTTGGAGCAAATAAAAACCATGAGAGAGTTTTTATAAGGGAACAGAATTAAGTACCCGAGGAAAAGGAGTCAGTGCAAAAGGAAAGGAGGAAGGGGTAATTAAATCACAAATATTAATAGGTGGTGTACTTGATAAGAAGGAGCAATATCTCTTCCCCTGAGACTAGTAAAAGATAAGGGGGGCATGAGATAAGAAGAAGACAATTTAATGAATGGGAGATCAGAAAAGTATTCAACAAAATTAAATGTCCATAGGATATCCCCAAATCATATATACCTACAAAATCATTTAGACATAAAATAGCTTATCCCCATGACAGCCTAGATGCAATCTGCCCTCTATTTCCTATCGATGTAATAAGCACTTCTATATTAAGTTGACTCATAATTAACTGTGGTATAAATGAAAAATTAGTGTGCACTTTGGACCAGTGAGAACAAGGTTTAATTGCTGTATGACTTGGACAAGGTGTGAGCTGCCACTGAGCTCAGTTTCCTACAAAGTAGACATTATCATTAATTTTCTCATATATAAAACAAAGATTCTATTTTTCTAATTCTAATTTTCTTTGTGTGCCACGAGAGTCACAAAATATAGACAAGGTATGACACATACCTACAAAGAGTACATAATCATGTTGAGGTGAGAAACATTATAATGTAATACTGAATAATTCAAGACAGTATCTATACAATGTATTTCGAGTTGAAGATATAATAAAGATGAATTATTTCCATTAGAACACTACATAGTGAAAAGTTATTTTTTCTAGGAAAATTCACATGCAATTTGAATCAATATATTTCAATTTCAACAAAAATATTATCGTCATAGCTGGGGATATGTTAACACAACAGATATTATATGATTTTGATTTTATATACAGACTATCTCCAATTTGTGATGGTTTGATTTATGATTTTTCAACTTTACAATGGTGTGAAAACAATATGTGTTCAGTAGAAACCATCCTTTAAATACCCACACAACCAATCTGTTTTTCACTTTTAGTACAGTCTTCAAAAAATTACCTGAGATATTCAAGACTTTATATAAAACAGGCTTTATGTTAGATGACTTTACCCAACTGTAGGTTAATGAAAGTGTTCTGAACACATTTAAGTAAGCTTAACTAAGCAATGATTTTGTATGCTAGGTGTATTAAATGCACTTCGACTTACAATATTTTCAATTGACTATGGACTTACAGAGATAAAACTCCATTCTACCACGAGGAGCATCTACAATAAACTATAAGCATTGTTTAAAAAGTTTTATGGAATATAAATATTTGCATAAAATTTTCAGCCATTTTTACTAAAAAGAAACACATATGACTCTTAATATGTTAAAAAAATTTCAATGTGCCTTAAATTCGTACAAAGTCCTAAATTCTTGTACATTTCCCTTCACAAATTTTCAAGTATAATATTGATTCATATTTTCCCTCTATAGCTCAGCCTTGAACATAAAACAAAGAAAGAAAAACAACAAAATTATTTTGTTCTGCTCTTGTGTTTTCCATATATCCAGATGGGAAAAGTTGAGCCACATGATCAACATTTCAAACTCTTCTGGCCACCTCCTTCCTTCCATTCTGAGTTCCCATTCTCAGAAAGGTTTGTGCTCTTTCACTGTGACATAAGGAGTCTTTAGAAGAGACACAGCAATACAAATCAAATTATTTTCAATCTTCCTTTACATTGTCAACAGTGAAATGTATCCTTTCAGCCTCTGAGCAAAAATAGAAAAGTAATATTAACTACTCAAAGCTGTAAGGCTGACACGGTGAGGTCCTTCTCTCTCCATAAGGAAGTTAGCAAAGCCCCTTACACAAGAATGTAGAAAAACACTCCACACAGAATTGCCTCAATTTTTCTAAAATCTGGAACCAAGGCAAGAAGAGAAGTAGGGGTAGATTAAAGAAAGGTGAGATTTAATATTAATTTTAAATAATTTTCAGATAACTTTAATATTTTCAATATTAGTTGAAATGGACAACTGAATGTTGATCTCTCTCCTAGATTACTGCTTCTCTGATTGTAACCAAAACAAAAATATCATGGCCCTGGTGAGCCATAATACTTAATTTTCAGAGATAATATTTTTCTGCTAATCAGTCTGCAGAAACAATCATACTTTATAGGTTAGCATAAACAGCTGGCTCAACAAACTGAAAGAATGTTTTGTTATTGTCGTTGTTTTATTTTTAATGTCCATATAGTTTGCATAAATTTAAAGGAAGAACTGATTGAAAACCAATTCTCATTTCCAGTCAGGAACACAGGATCCTGGAATGTAATCTCCTTGTATTTCACCATGATATCTCCACATACCATCAAAATCTAAGAGTTGTCTTTTATTACCTCCATATATCCTTGTTATCTTCCATTTCTCTTACTGTTGTTCTTATTCAGAACCTCATTTTATTTTACTTGGACTATTGCCATTATATCCTAACCTGTTGATCCCCCTCCCTTTTCTCATCTATTTCAACCTCTACCTCTCATAATGCACACAGAATGAGTCTTCTGAAACTCATGTAGGATCACCCCTCTTTCTAAAAGTCTCATGTAGTCCATTTTCTTTCACATGATTTTCACAGACCCTTGTAATCAGGCTTCAAGTTGGCTCTAGGCTTATTTTCTAATATGTGCCTCTCCAAACCTCCTGCTCTGGTCCACTCACAACCTCTCATCCTACAAATACTTTCCTGACTCCATGCTTTTATTAGCTACATTGTATCTCTCAAGGTAGAATGCCTCCATCCTTGTTTTCTTACTCTTCTCATTATTACATTCTGAATTGAAAGGCCACAACCTTCCTGAAGTCATCTATAATCTGTCAGAGGAGAAAATACCTTCATCTCTACCACCCTGTGATGTTTAATTTTATGTGTAACTTAGCTGGGCCACTAGGCCCATATATATGGTCAAACGTTATTCTGAATGTTTTTGTGAGTTGATATTAACATGTAAATCAGTGGACTTTAAGTAAAGCAGATTGCCCTCCAAAATGTGGATAGGCCTCATCTAATCAGTTCAAGGACTAAATAGAACAAAAGACTGAATTCTCCTGAGCAAGAGAGAATTCTGTAGCCCGATGGCATTCAGACATGAAGTACAACATTGTCTATTCCCAAAGACTCCAGCCTATCAACCCACTCTGCAGATTTTAGACTTTCCTGCCACCATAATTGCAATGGCCAATTTCTTAAAATAAATCTTTCTACATACACATATGCTATTGATTTTGTTTCTTTGGAAAACCTTGACTAACACACCTCACAACATGCTACCACCATTTAAAACTTAGTGCATACATCCTTCAGTTAGGCTTAAGGGTTGTTTATGCCTGTGTCCCCTACTAGATAACAAATCAATTGGAATGGTATCCACATGCATTGCCTTTATACCTTCTCCCTCGTGATATAAATAAGTTTTTATCAATCCTTGTGGTATTTGGTCAAATCTTTAAGAGGGTACTTGAATTAAATGAATAATATATGATTATTCCCCATTGTCTTAGAAGTCCTCATCACTTCCATGTGCTTTGGGTCACTCTAGCTATCACTTTGCTCAAAGTTTTTAAGAACTCACTAGCTTGACATATCATTAATTGAACCAAGTATCCTCACTAGCATGAAGATAATTTTTAATTCAACATGAACAAATATTATTATCCTTTCAAAAGGTTCCATAACCTTTTATTACCCTTGCTGTTTTGTTTCCTAATTACTTCTTTAACCAACTGACTACTTACTAAGTACTCATTTAATTGCCTTACATATACATACTAGTTATATTAAGGGCCTTTGAAGGTCTAATTCTTACAATCTAAGAAAATTATTGTAGTGGCTTTGACTGAAATACCACATGAAAGAAAAAATGCTTATATAGAATGTATTCAAATATGTAAACAAATTATTCACAATTGCAGTATACTAAAGTATGAAGATAATTTCACTAAAAAAAAATAAATGCACAAAAAGGGTGATGGACTTTAGCTTATTACTTCACAGGGTCACATGCTTTTCAAACATTACTGTGTATGTGAATCACCTGTATATTTTGTTGAAATGCAATTCTGATTTAGTTGTTTCCAGACCACCCTTTGAGTAGCAAGTGTTTAAACTGTAGAGTCCAGAACAAAAATCATTCAGTAAGTCAGCTGCTTCTTCTAAGTAGTAATGTGGAACAATTGGAGATTTATGGTTCTGTGAATGTTTATACATAGGAAAAATCACCTACTACCTATCACACAGAATTATTCACTTATCTAATTATTTTTCTATGTCCCTCTACTGTGTAGGACAGTATGCAAAGTAGTAGACCTAACTGTGTGTGTGTGTGTGTGTTTGTGTAGCAGAGGGGGACATTGAGATCATGAGGGAAGATATATGAAAGATACTGGCTCTTTCTTTATATTAATTATAATTAATCACTCAAAAACAGTATCAGACAACTTAAGTATGTAACAAAGCATATATTAAGAATAAGGGTACCCAAAATTCAACAGAGAAATAAGTGTGGATTGCATTTAATTATATACAAAAGTCCAGGTGAAGAAGATTTTAAGTCATTTTCCAAAAAATGGAGGAAAGTATATTATCCAATAGGTAAAAATTTTGCAATCAGTGGTTATTGAGTTTTAAAGGAAGTGACACATAAAATGGAAGAGCACAGGTAAGCACAAACAGAAAGTTCGATTGTGACATAGGAGAAAATAGAGTAAATATAATTTCAACATGTAAAAGAAAAACATGACTGAGAGGTAGGAGAAAGAGGAAGTTGGACTCTTGCATATGGGCATTCCCATGCTAAATAAGCCCATGATGGAAAAACAGAAACATTATTATACAACAATATCATTATGGAATATCTATAAAAATGGAAGCATTTAAAATTAATACATGGCAGGACTACAGGAGAAAAAAGTAAGCTGTGAATTCTTATTTTATAGAATTATAAATGTGGTGTATTGAGGCCTGTTTCATGCTTTTTAGTTTACTTTCCAAACAAAATGTCTAAAAAGTAAAAATGGCTATCCTCTTTACTTTGCTGAAATCAATTAAATATCACATTGCTGAGTAATTACCAGATTAACCACAGAAGAGTTTATTGTAATTTGTTGATATGCATCATGGAGAAAAGATGATAGAACCAAATGTAAGTTTCACCTTACTGAATGGCACCTCAAATGTTTAGACAGCTTCAGAGAGCCAGATGTAGTCCAGTATGTATTAGGTCTGTGAGAAAGGAGCTATGAGTCCCAAGTGTGGTGAGTCTCAGCAGTGAATACAGACTATATCAGATTATGTCACTCTGGCTTAAATTTAGCAAATGCCAAAGGATGTGGCATTTGAAATGTAGAAGTTTATCTAAAATTAATCCACCCTAAGAGAATCTAGAGCATTTCACTAACACTTTCAGCACTAAGACTTGAATTCGAACAGTGAAATACAAAATATGACCTATATTATTTCAGAAGCCAGAATATGTCATGATATAATTATAGGCATGATAAACTGATAATGTTAATGACATTTAATTTTTAAAAGAGACAGTGGGATAACAAAGAATATGTCAGTATTTTCTATACAGTTCAGGGGAGAAATATGTTTTGATTCTAGATAACTAATGCCAACAATTTAACAAATTGTTACAGTTTAATTTAAGAATGCTAAAATTCCTTTCATTAATATCATTAATAGAAAAATTCTTCCTCTTCTAGTTGAAGATCCCCTCCACAATGCTCACCACATCCCTAAGATGTTGGTCTACCCCGCAACCCCCAAATCTCTGGTGAACACCACCACCATTTGAGCTCCATAGTGTTAATCAGTCAGTACCAATTTGATGGCGAGTACATGGGGGGAGCCCATTTTTCTGACCTTGTGTCACCTCACTTTGGATAATGGGCTTAAGCTTAATCCAGGATAATATAAGTGGTGCTAGCTTACTGTCATTTCTTAGAATTGAGTAATATTCGATTGTAAACATATACCAAACTTTAATAATCCACTCATGAATTGATGGACATTTGGGTTGTTTCCACATCCTTGCAATAGTGAATTGTACTGCCATAAACATTTGGGTGTAGATGGCTTTATAATAGAATTATGCTCTTTTGGGTAGATGCCTAATAATGCTATTGCAGGATCAAATGGTATTTCTATTTTAAGCTCTTTGAGGTATCTCCAAATTCTTTTCCACAAAGGTTGCACTAATTTGCAGTCCAACCAGCAGTGTAAGAGTGTTCCTGTCTCTCCATATCCTTGCCAACATTTGTTGTTTTGGGATTTCTTAATACAGGCCAATCTCACTGAGGTTAGGTGATATCTCATTGTGGTTTTGATTTGCATTTCTCTAATGATTAGAGATGTTGAGTATTTTTTTTTTATATGTTTGCAGGCCATTATTCTGTCTTCTTTAGAAAAGTTTCTGTTCATTTTTGTTGCTCATTTATTTCCTGATGGGGTTGTTTGATTTTTTTCTTGTTAATTATTTTGAGTTCTAGATAGATTCTTGTTATTGGACCTTTATCACGAGTGTAGAACACAAATATTTTCTCCCATTCTGTAGGTTGTCTATTTGCTCTAATGATAGTTTCCTTGGTTGTGCAGAAGCTTTTTAATTTGATCAGATCCCATTTGTTTATTTTTGTTGCTGCGGCTGATTGCTTTGGGGGTCTTCTTCAAGAATTATTTGCCTAGGTCAATCTCTGAAAGGGTTTTCCCAACATCTTCTTCTAGGATTCTTAAGGTTTCATGCCTTAGGTTTAAGTCTGTTATCCATCTTGAGTGGATTTTTGTGAGAGGTGAGAGGTAGGGATCCTGATTAATTCTTCTGCATGTAGCTATCCAGTTTTCCCAGCACCATTTATTGAAGAGAGATTCTTTTCCCAAATGTATATTTTTGTCTGCTTTAACAAAGATTAGGTTACCATATACTAAGCAGAAGACAAAAGATTCTTGCTATGTTGCCCAGGCTGGTCTCAAACTCCTGGCCTCAAGCAATCACCCTGGCTTGGCCTCTCAAAACATGGAGATTACAGACATCAGCCACCATGCCTGGCCTCATTCATTTTTAATAGTGTAATATATACAGCAACTAATTAATATATACAGATGCTTCAAGACTTATAAAGGGGTTACATGTCGATAAACCTCATAAATTTAAAATACCGTTGAGAAAAAGTGTGTTTAATACATCTAATTTACAAAACATCATAGCTTAGCCTAGCTTACCTTAAGGTTCTCAGAACACTTAGATTATTCTACAGTTGAAAAATCCTACATTGAACTATTATAAATCAGGAACCATCTTTACCTGACTGGTTGCTGAGAAACTTGGGTAACAAGTTTTAAGAATGTCACTCTGATATCCATGTATTCAGCAAATAACTTCACCCATTTAAGCCCAATTTCCTTATCTATAAAATAAAGAAGTTGGCTTATATTATTTATCATGCCATCAGAAACAAAGTTTTGAGATATATAATCTATGCTAATACTTATTAAACACTTTCTTAATATAAAGTAATATGATGGAATTACTGGCATAAAAACTCTGCCATTTTAATAAAGAAAATCAGATTCTTTAAGATAGTCTTTGTTTGTGTACAGAAAATGCAAATTCTTACTACACATCTCCCCATGAACATGCTGAATCATAATGTGGATTTCTGAGATATTTTTGTTTTGTTTTGTTTTTTCTTTGTGTGTTTGTTTCTGGGCTTAGTATCCCTCTAAATTCTAATGTTTCTTTCCTCCTCGTTTCAGTACTCAAACTCAAACTCAAAAAAAAAACAAAAAACTTCTTTTAGAATAGTCACAACATTTTGCAAATATAAAGGAATTAACCATCTGGAACCACCTAAACAAGACTCATTTCAGCACTGACAATCTGCTATAAACATGAATAAAAAATCCAATTGTGACCCACACTGAGAGAAGATAAGGGTTTTTAGATAAATTACTGAGATAGTTACAGAAGAAAATTATTAGCAAAAGCAGTAACAATAAACAGAAATAAACAAGAAATCTTTCACTCTGTGGGTAATACCCATAAATCCTATTCCATATTCACTAATGTTTATTATGAACTTAATATGATGTATTTCTTAAACACAGGCATATGGCAGATCTGAGAGTCTATGCCATTGATCAAATCAACCATATAATTCAATAACCAAATGATATCCTATCTAGTCTAGAAATAAGATGAGCAGAATTTTTTTTTTTAGTACATGCTATTTGGATGCTTATATGGATACAATCAATTTAAATATTCTACAGAATTTTATTTACTTGGTGTTTTATAATTTCAAATTCAAATGATTTACAAATCCATTCTTTTTTTTTTTCATTTCCCCCCACGTTCTTTTTTTCCCAGAATAGTATGCGGGTGCAAACATTTTGGTTACATGTAATGCCTTTGCCTCGCCCACACCAGGACTAGACACCTGCCGCTTCCCACACAGCACACCCTGTCTCCATTATGAAGGCTTGTAATCACAGAAAATTGCAGATAAAATAAATGAATAAGTTCTAAATGACAGTAAGAAGCATAGTACAGAAAAAAAAAGTAAAAAACTAAAATATTTTCCTTCAGGTTTTTCTGAAAATGAAACATCAACACTATAATATAGTAATACTTAAAATGTTTTCTTGGATTCTGACGACTATCATTCCTGTTAGTTTCCTTTGTTAATTAAAGCTATTTCTTATGTAACAATGTATTTTTCCAATTCAGTGACTAAATTTCAATGACTGAGTTTAAGGTTATTTTTTTTCCTTTCTAGGATAATGAAGTTCTCCATCATTTGGAAATAATTGGCAATCTGAGAAGTTATTGTTTTCTTTTTCAATTCTTATTTTATTCAATTTCATAAATTTTATACAGAAGTAATATTTTTTCACTACATAGTGACAAAAAATTCAGAACACAGGTCAAGTGGGAAATTTTGTGAGTTTATTTTTAAATTTAGTTTGTAGTAAAAATTGGAGTAGAAGTATCATTCTCATTTTTCATATTATTATGAAATTTAGTGATCAATTTCACATATGGAGGTTGTTTTTGTTTTGTTTTGTTTTTGAGACAGAGTCTCGCTTTGTTGCCCAGGCTTGAGTGAGTGCCATGGCGTCAGCCTAGCTCACAGCAACCTCAAACTCCTGGGCTCAAGCAATCCTGCTGCCTCAGCCTCCCGAGTAGCTGAGACTACAGGCATGTGCCACCATGCCCGGCTAATTTTTTCTATATATATTAGTTGGCCAATTAATTTCTTTCTATTTATAGTAGAGACGGGGTCTCGCTCTTGCTCAGGCTGGTTTTGAGCTCCTGACCTCAAGCAATCCGCCCACCTCAGCCTCCCAGAGTGCTAGGATTACAGGTGTGAGCCACCACGCCCGGCCACATATGGAGGTTCTTAAAATAACTCTCCCTTTTAAGTTTTATATGTATGCATTTTATAAATTAATGTATTGTATGTCAGGAAAAAATCTCCATCTATGTCAGGGTTTTTGTCACACTTAAAAAGTAGTTTCAGATTTTGCATAAGATATGGATCATATATATAAATCATATTGTTCACTGAGTGATTAATAGCACCGTTATTAGTTAAGAAGAGTTATCTTGAGATTTGGCATGCAAACTTTTCAGACAATGAGGATGATAAGATGCCTGTAAATATTGCTTTATTCAGAAGCAGAAAACAATCTATCTTAAGATCATTTTCAAAAAGACAGAATTAGTCTAGAAAGTTTTCATGTATTGAGCATAATTGAAAATACTTAAGAACTAGGAATTTTTATTAATAGCATAAAGCCAGTTAATAGAAAGGAAATAGATACTAAACACTATTAAGGCAATACTTTTATTGTGTTTTACTCACAGTGACATCATCATTTAAAATTTTTCAAAATATATTGCACATATATATTCAAAATATATATTTAACAAGATAAACACAAATAGTATGAATTACAACTTATACAACAACATATTTTACTTTATTGGTCATTCCTGTGTTAGAATTTATTACTTTAAATAATTTTGATTCAGTTGGGTTGAGGAATAGTCCTTTGGTTATAGAAAATCAAGATTGAGACTATTCACTATGAACTTTCACTCTAGTAAAAACTCAAACTTATTTAATATTTTATAAATAATGTCATTGATAGCTTACAATAATCAATGCCAGTCTGAATAGATTAAGGAAAATTGCCTATAAAACATTAAATGAGTTTCTAATTATTTTGATTATTAATATTTTAAAAGTGTTATAGTGGTAATTTGGAGGAAAATTAATGGCTTATACTATTACTTATTCTATTTATTTTATTTCATTATTTAAAAATGCATTCATTATCTTGTAGACAAAATAAATTTTATGGGCAATAATGCAAATTACATATTCAAATACCTATATTTGGTTCAACTTATGATTTTTGGACTTTACAATTAGATTTAACTCCCTCATGAGTTGAGGAGCATTTGGACTTCTGATGGTTTGGCTTACAAAATTTTGACTTTAGAATTGGTTTATTGGGGTATTAAATGCATTTTTCAACTTACGACATTTTTGACTTATGACGGGACATAACTCCATTGTAAATTGGATATTACACATCCAAGAATGCAAAGATAATGTGACAGAAATATGAATAACAAAAAGAAAATATGATGGGCAGGGGAATGTTTATGAAGTGATAACATGGTTTGCAAATCAAACATTCTGCAACAATCATCATCAAATTCCAGAAAAGAATAAATTGACTGTCTCATTTCTTTGAGTGTGATGCTGCACTGTGACTACACTAGTTAAGAACCTTTAGATATTTAGTTATTTTGGGACTAATTATAAAGATATTTTTAAAGCAGAAAAATAGGCTCACTATTTGGAAAAATAATCTATAAAAACCACATGGTCAATAATAATTTTTAAAATTGGTTAATTATTTAAACATAGTAAATAGCAATATATTTGTATTATAAAGAAAATATGTAATATGATTTTTTAAATCTTTAAATATGGAAGTACTCTTTTATCAGGACACTAAGAATTGATAATATAAGGTCAAGGAAGATTTATCTACATAAATATTTAAAACATATATGGAAAAAAAAATATATCCCAGTGTCCCCCATCACACAGACACACAGACATACACACACAAACACACCCAATAATGACATAAATAGTAAACTGAGAAACATTTTATATAATACTTAGACCTTTACTATTGAAATATCTATTATATATATGAGAATAGAAATTATTCAATAAAATTAAGGAAAGACACAATAGACAGGACAAGTTGCAAAGGAGAAAATACATATACTCAATAATGATATGAAATAACATTCAGCCTTAATGAAAGTGGAAAAAAAAAGGCTAAGTCGAAGCAATAACACATTGCAATTTTGCATATCATTTTGGTAGAGATTGAACAATGATAATCCTAGGGATTTATCTTGACTTAACTATTATCTGGAAATTTTTAGGAAGTTCATAAGTATATACACTTTCATATAATATTTCCACTATCAGAAATTTGTCCAATAAAAAATCATTTGGACAAATATTGGATAAAAGGTTAAGATGTATGTACAAAGCTTTCATTGTAAGGCTTTAATAATAAAAGGTATAATCACATCAAATACTTATTAGTTAGGAATGCTAAATTACATTTTATCCAAATAATGGGATAGTTAGTAGGTGTGTATATAAATATGTTTATAATGACTTATAAACATATGTACACATACACATATATGAAATGTGTGCATTAATTTGTACATGTATGCAAGTACACATACATACTACAAAATATTGTAGTGTTGATTAGAAATTTTTTATGAGTTTAAAGATTTCTCATTTCTTTTTTTTTATTT
>VSMD01001981.1:16591-33163 GCA_008750895.1 Mirza zaza | reverse complement strand
CTGCCCTTTCTATAAAGTGAGCAGGTGACACATTTTATTAGCCCCATATTACAGATGGAGAAACTGACTCTGTTGTGGGATAGTATGCCTGGAGTTGTAGACCAATTCAGTGACATAACGTGGAACAGACACTAATTGCCTAGTTTTTCTATGTTCATTAAGCTATGAATAATATTACTTTACCACAATGCTTTATGATTTTGTTTGTCCCTGGAAATAGAAAATTCTTTGTCAGCTGTCATTTAATATTTCAAAATGGGCAAAGATACTCAAGGAAACAAGCCACTAATCAACTAGAGTACGGCACACCAAGGGACAAAATTAAAACTGCCTAGCCTGCTAAAAATTTAATCCTATCCTTGCCAATTAACCTTATTAATACTAGAGTAGGAGAAAAGAGAGGTCAAAATATGGGTGAGGGTGCTATTTACTTCCTCTTGAATTTCATACAATATAGCAATTATTGCACAGAAACTTTTTTTATTTTTATTCCTTTATGTTACAGGTTAGGGGATCTATCTTTTATAAGTTAAAAAATGATCACTTCTGGTGTTCTTTAATGCCATTATCCCTACTCCCCAAGTCAAAATTTACCAACAAGCAAGGAGTTGGGCAGCACCAAATTAGAACACTGGCCATCATGATAATTTTCAAAATATTGGGTATGATTAGAGATATCACTCAACTGATTTCATGCTATAAACATATGAAGAGAAACTCTTTATGGAGAAAAGTTCATTCCATTGTAAATTTCTGTTAATGTAATCAGATGAATGTTATTACAACATGACTTTCTACTCAGACTCACTAGGTAGCTTTACATGTTAACACAAGATCTCCAACATTCTTTTTATTTATTGGTGGCTTAAAAAAAATCAATAAATCATCTCACGGCGCAAACATTATACATAATACAAAATGTATTAAATAGGAACACCTTTTGTGAGCAGCCAAAATTTAAAGGTCACCCTTTTCTCTATCCCGTTATTCATTCTTTTGCTCACCAAATCTACCTCGCACTGACTTAAAAGCATCATCTAAAAAAAAAAAAAAAAAAATACTGTTCTGGCTTTGGCAGAATTCTCACCACGGAGCAAAGATCTGAACATTAAAAAAAAAAAGCAGCAGCAGCCAAGGTTAAACAAAGTCTTTCTCCTTTACGAAAGCCCCCCCCACAGTACAATCTAATTTGACACAACTTTCCCGTTTCGGGGTTACATACAATTCCAAAGAGAACTTCTAATTTTCCAATTCAAAAAAGATTCCTGAATGAGCCTGCCTTAGAATTGAAAACAGACAGGGTTAAAGTTCAACCATTTAAAGAAAAAAAGCGTAAGACAGCCCGACCGGAATGCACAAATCACCAAGCTCGGTAAAGATTCAATCTAAAATCGAGGCTGGCAGAGATAAGGACGTTCAGGAGAAAGCTCTCAGACCTCGCGAATCTCACAGTAAACCACAGGGGAATGAGAACCTGACCACCCGCCTTTCCGTCCACTGGGAGAAAAATCGAAGGAGGTGAAGGGGACCCTTCCCTTCGGGGAGGACCAAATGCCTTTCCAGTGTGTCCGCCGGCCCGACCTCCCCGCCCCGACTCCCGCAGCCTCGCGGACCGCAGGGACCCTGCTCCCCCTTCCCCGAAGCACCAGAGAATCCCCTCAAACACACAGACCCGATCGCGAGCGGGTCCGCGGCCTCTCCTTCGCGCGGACAGGGATCGCGGTCACCAACAACAAAGACGCCTCCCGCTCCCCTCCCCCGCCCGGCCGGGGCTCTTCCCTCCCGCGCTGCGGCTCGGGGCCTAGCGCCCCCTTCCCCGGCCCGGCCCGGCCGCGGCGCCCCCGGCCCGCGAGGCCCCACGCACCTGCGCCTGGGTGGCCCAGCCCGAGGCGCCCAGCAGAAAGGGTCTGGAGAAAGCCTCCGCCGGCGCGCTGTCCTCCACGAGGCGCGACCCGCGCTCCCGCCGCCGGATTCCCCTCGCCTGCGGACCGGCCCAGCCGGGGAAGGGGGACGAGCGCTGCGGCCCCCAGCGCCCGGGCGAAGAAGGACGGCGGCGGCGCCCCAGCGGGCCCGGCTCGCACTCTCGAGTGTCGCCTCGCGCCGGCCCTGCTCCTCCGCACGAGCTCGCGTTCTGCTGACTAACGGCCCCGGCACAAGGCGCTGGGGCGGCTGCCGCTGCCGCCGCTGCCGCCGCCGCCGCCGTCGGGTGCTCTCGGGCCTCACGTCCCGCGCGGCCGTGGTCGCAGCGGACGCCGCCGCCACCTCCCTTTCTGGCACTGCAGACACCACCCAGACCCCGCCGAGTCTTTCTTCTCTTTAACCCTCCTTCTTTCTTTGCTCCTCTCCTCGGCCGGCCGGACGCGGGATTCACTCCCGTAGCGGGAGGGAGACCGGAGGGAAACCGAGGGGGCGAGCCGACTTCCCACTATGCCAGGAGTTGGTCACTGACTGGAGGAAGGTGCCAACGCTGACCCGGGCTCCAGCCTGCGAGCGGGCGGGCGGGGGGGGGGGAGGGACGGAGCCCAGCCTCGGCCGATTTCCACCAATCACAAGCCGCCCAGCAGAGTTCCCTAGCGCTCCGGGCTCCAGGAGAGGCTGATCTGATTCGGCAGGAGGCGGGGATTGCGGAAAAGACGAGCCAATAAGAGCAAAGGCTCCCCGCCCCTCCGCCTTGACGGACTGCCAGGTTCGGACCAATGGGGGATTCCTCATTTCGAAGAAAGCGGGGCTTGTTTGCCAGGTTTGAGAAAGAGGCTGCGCGGAGGGGGAGGGGCCGAGGCCGGGACGCGTGGAGCAGCGTGGACGAAGTGCAGGGAAGGCAGGAGGGTGTCCTTTGACCTCCCAGAGGAATCACGTGGGCTGGCCGGGGGCGGTGACGGACCGGCTTTGATAAGTTCCTTCCGGGTCATTGGCAGAAACGGCAACGTTTCGGGGTAATTTGTTGCTTTTCTTAGCGTAGTTTCCCCGGTACCCCGCACGGGGTGGCTGTGGCTTCGGCTATGAGTTCCCAGAAAGGCAACGTGGCTCGTTCCAGGCCTCAGAAGCACCAGAATACGTTTAGCTTCAAAAATGACAAGTTTGATAAGAGTATTCAGACCAAGGTAGGAACATGCCTGTTGCACCGTCTCTGACTTTAGGAAGGAATGATTCTTTGGAGGGGGGAGAGAGGAAATGAGAGGAGCTGGCGAGGGCGAGTGTGGACCGCAGCCCAGAGTTAGTCTTGGCTGCAGTGCAACTCTCTAAAATATTATTCCCACGCACTTTCTTTGACCTGAATATGTTGTCTCCTCATAAATATATTTGATGGCCAACACACTATTAACCCAAAGAATGAACGGAACCCTCATCAAACCTAAGGTGCAAATGGGGAAACTGAGTCGTTGAACTCTCCCATCTGGGTCACGTGTTAGCAATAGGAAAACGAGGATTATGACACGAGTGTCTCTTTCAAATTTTACACCAAGTTTATGCAGTCACTATTTTTTTGGAAAACCCTAAGCCCATAGGTTTGTAGGGAAACTGCGAATGATAAAGCTCTCTTAGCCTCAGTGTCCTCACCAACATAATGGGAATTTGTCTCTTTTGTAAGATAGCTGTCTTCATGTACTTTAATATCTTCTGGAAGAGGAGAGAAGCTTGTCTCGTGGCTTTCCAAATGGCCAAACTTGGACGAAGCGGGTCAAAGTAACAAAGATGAGTTTCAGCTCAACATGAGGGAATTGTCTAACCGTGAAGGAGGGCGCACTAGGATTTTGTTAACCTCCTCTTCACTGGAGTTATTTAACAGAGGCCCCTATTGATCAGCAATGCCCTCCAGTGACTTTTGAGTTTTAGGAGGGATTGATGTGGGAATAGGTTTGAATCTTTTCTAGTCATTTGGTGATAAAATGTTGATTCTGTCAAGTCAGCCTTGTTTCCCTTACTGGAAAAGCAGTGATGTGTAATGAAAAGAACATTGGACTAAAAGAGTCATATTTTAGCCCTGGTTCTGTAGTTTTTCCTTTGTGATGTCAGGCAACTTACCTACAGCTTTTAATCTACCATACTGGGTTAATGCTATCTTTTGTCTTACTTTCCTTTCAGGATTGCTGTAGGAATCATTACAAAAATAGTTTCCAGACCAGGCGCGGTGGCTCACGCCTGTAATCCTAGCTCTCTGGGAGGCTGAGGTGGGTGGATCATTTGAGCTCAGGAGTTCGAGACCAGCCTGAGCAAGAGCGAGACTCCCCACCTCTACTATAAATAGAAAGAAATTAATTGGCCAACTAATATATATAGAAAAAATTAGCCGGGCATGGTGGCACATGCCTGTGGTCCCAGCTACTTGGGAGGCTGAGGCAGCAGGATTGCTTGAGCCCAGGAGATTGAGGTTGCTGTGAGCTAGGCTGACGCCACGGCACTCACTGTAGCCTGGGCAATAAAGTGAGACTCTGTCTCAAAAAAAAAAAAAAAAAAATAGTTTCCTTCCTTCCTTCCTTCCTCTCACTCTTGCAGGCTCAAGTGCCGTGGAGTCAGCCCAGCTCACAGCAACCTCAAACTCCTGGGCTCAAGCGATCCTCCTGCCTCAGCCTCCTGCATAGCTGGGACTACAGGCGTGCACCACCATGCTCGGGCAATTTTTTCCATATATATATTATTAGTTGGCCAATTAATTAATTAATTTCTATTTTTAGTAGAGATGAAGGCCTTGCTCTTGCCCAGACTGGTGTCGAACTCCTGACCTTGAGCCCACCCGCCTCGGCCTCCCAGAGTGCTAGGATTACAGGCATGAGCCACTGGGCCCAGCCAACAAGAATAGTTTAAAACATAGGAATACAAATGTGAACTAAGAATGAAGGATGATGGGAGGGCATGGTGGCTCACGTCTGTAATCCTAGCACTCTGGGAGGCGGAGGTGGGAGGATCGCTCAAGGTCAGGAGTTCGAAACCAGCCTAAGCAAGAACGAGACCCTGTCTCTACTAAAAATAGAAAGAAATTAATTGGCCAACTAATAATATATATAGAAAAAATTAGCCGGGCATGGTGGTGCACGCCTGTAGTCCCAGCTACTCAGGAGGTTGAGGCAGTAGGATCGCTTGAGCCCAGGAGTTTGAGGTTGCCGTGAGCTAGGCAGACACCACGGCACTCTAGCCCAGGCAACAGAGTGAGACTCTACTTCAAAAAAAAAAAAGAATGAAGGATGTGATAATATATGTGGACCTGCAGTTGATCAAAACCTAAAAAACTTAATTAGGAAAGAAATTCTTGTTGAAGAATATTAAAACAGTAGAGGAGTGCATACGGTAACAGTACCATATACGTAAAAGTGAAAGTCTCCTTTCCCAGTCCTAGTCCTGTTCAAATGTAGTCATTGTTAACACTTTGATGAATATGTTTCTAGATATCTATTTCTAGATACAGTGTGTATGTAATAAAATACATTTTTTCCTTCTTATTCAGTAAAGTGGCTGTGTCAAAACATAGAGATTAAGCTCATTCTTTTTAATGGCTGTATAATAGTATATAAATGTAGAATAACTTATTTAATTACTTTCCTGTTAGTAAACATTTGAATTGTTTTCAGTTTTTCACTATGCCAAAAAGGCTGCCATGAAATTCTTATATTCACATATTTAGGCCACAGCTATTATCAGTACCAAACATTGTTAGATACTCAAGGTTAGGGTTAAGCAAAATATACATTCACAGCCTTAATTGAAGCTTACAGTTTGGTGGGAGAAGTGACAGGCATTAATCAAATAATATTTTAAGTATTTTAATACCAATGGCAATAAGAGATATGAAAAAAGTCTAGGAAGCCCTGAGAGTATCTGGCAGAAAGTCTTGATTAATTTGGAGTGTTAAGGAATGCTGCCCTGAAATCTGAAGGATGGGTAGCATTTAAGTAAATGAAATGGGAAAGAGCATATGTCATCCTCCTGAGGAGGATACTTTTTTTTTTGTGTATAATCAGCATTGTTTTTACTGGCCTTTCTCAAAGTGTATGTCTTAGATCCCCATGGTCACATGATCTTTTTCATAGAGCAGGAGTAAATTTCATGGTCAAATCACTTTGGAAATACTGTATACCAGATCTCACTTTGAGAAGGAGTCATAGTGTACATTGGCATAAAGCAGTGTTTTGCAGTTTAAAAAAGTTTTTAACCAAAACCTCCTTGGCTATGGAACTTTCTGGTTTACATGATACCTATTGAACTAATTTACTGTGGAACACACTCATTTTTGGAAACTGTCTTCATCTTGATATGGAGTTGGAAAAAGGAAGTCTGTGGCTATATTCTTTCTAAAGAGTCTTGGAAACAATAGTTTTATTAATACAGGTTGAATATTACTTATCCGAAATGCTTGGGACCAGAAATGTTTCAGATTTCAGATTTTTTTAGATTTTGGAATATTTACATTATACCAGTTCAGCATCCCTAATCTGAAATCTGAAATGTTCCCATGAGCATTTCCTTTGAGCGTCATATTGGTGTTCAAAAAGTTTTGGGGCCGGGCGCGGTGGCTCAAGCCTGTAATCCTAGCTCTCTGGGAGGCCGAGGTGGGTGGATCGTTTGAGCTCAGGAGTTCGAGACCAGCCTGAGCAAGAGCGAGACCCCATCTCTACTATAAATAGAAAGAAATTAATTGGCCAACTAATATATATAGAAAAAAAAAATTAGCCGGGCATGGTGGCACATGCCTGTAGTCCCAGCTACTTGGGAGGCTAAGGCAGCAGGATTGCTTGCGCACAGGAGTTTGAGGTTGCTGTGAGCTAGGCTGACGCCACGGCACTCACTCTAGCCTGGGCAATAAAGTGAGACTCTGTCTCAAAAAAAAAAAAAAAAAGTTTTGGATTTTGGATTAGGGATACTCAACCTGTTATAGCTAGTAGTTGGGTACTTACATGTGTTAGGCACTATGTATACTTGATATAGGTGATTTAATTTGATCTTCAAAATAACCATAAGATAGATGCTATAATTCTTCTATTTTACATGTTGGGGAAATTAGGGCTTTAGAGGTGAATGATGTGCCCAAAGTTGCATAACTGGCATGTGGCTGTTCATTGATTGGGTGAGGTCTATGTAAGGAGACCTTAAAGGATGAGTAAATCAAAATCACACGTACAAAATATGTGTGATTTTTTTAAATACCATATTTTTGTGTGTAATAGAAGCAATCTGACACCAGATTAGAGTCAGAACAGAGATGAATGAGCTTTATTGCCACCGCTCCTAAACATTGCTTGTTTTAAATGTTCTAGCCAGAGTCTCTGTCATCAGGTATGGTCCCTGGAGTGTCATATGCCACAGATATGGGCCAGTTGAGGTGGGTCTCCCATCATCAGCCAGGTCTTTGTAGCAGAGGCTCTTTTTGCTCACTTAATGCGAAAGCAGATACTACTGCAGTCTGGTCTCATAGCTCCTGATTTAGGCAGAAAGCTGTCTTAAGTTTAAGTTAGGTATGATTGCATTTATCCAGCAGAACGGTTTTCTGTGTTTACAGGCACTTTTATTCACAGTAGCCAAAAATGGGAAAAAACACTAGAATATCAATCACCAGGAAAATATATAAGCAGATTGTGACTGATGCATGCAATGGAATACTACTCCGCAATTTAAAAAAATGATTCAATAAAAAAATCATTGATAACATGCAAAAATGTGGGTGAATCTCAAAAACATTATGTGGTGGGAAAGAAGTCAGATACTAAAGAACATATTGTGTGATTGCATCTGTAAAAATCAGCACTGTGGTTGCCTTGGCTGGTGGGGAATTGGCTAGTAGGAGCGCAAGGAAATTTTCTGGGGTGATGGACATGGTAAAGATCAGGAGAGTACAGACATTTATCCAAACTTATTGAAATGTACATTTAAGGCCTATCCATAACATTAGTGTAAATTTTACCTCAATTAAAAATAAATATTGGCCGAGCACGGTAGTTCATGCCTGTAATCCTAGCACTCTGGGAGGCCAAGGCGGGTAGATTGCTCAAGGTCAGGAATTCGAAACCAGCCTGAGCAAGAGCAAGACCGTGTCTCTACTGTAAATAGAAAGTAATCGGCCAACTAAAAATATGTTGAAAAAGTTAGCCTGGCATGGTGGCACATGCCTGTAGTCCCAGCTACTCAGGAGGCTGAGGCAGGAGGATCACTTGAGACCAGGAGTTTGAGGTTGCTATGATCTAGGCTGACGCCACGGCACTCTAGCCCAGGCAACAAAGTGAGACTCTGTTTCAAAAAACCAACCAAACAAATAAATAAATATTGCATTAAAAGGACTGATTAACCACTTAGATGTTGTGAAATTCTGTTTTTGTTTGCTTTTGGTTTTGGGAGAGTTGCTGGAACACTATGTATATCGGTCCTTTTTTAGAAGAAAACTATTTTATGCTCCAGAAATAAAACAAAAACAGGTTGATATTCTAACAGATATTGAATATGTTAGTTAACCACAGGTCACAATAATGCTAATAATTGTCTTTTAATCTTTTCCTCCTGCCCCACGCCCTATGCTTTGTTGCTCTGGATAGAGTGCAGTGGCATCAGCCTAGTTCACAGCAACTTCAAACTCTTGGGCTCATGGGATCCTCTTGCCTCTGCCTCCTGAGTAGCTGGGGCTACAGGTGTGCACCACCATGCGGGGCTGATTTTTTCTATTTTTAGTGGAGATGGTGTCTCGGTCCTGCTAGGCTGGTCTTGAACTCCTAAACTCAAAAGAGATTCTCCCGCCTTGGCCTCCTAAGGTGCTATGATTACAGACATTAGCCACTGCACCTGGCCTCTTTTCCCTTTTTGCAAGCCTTTATTTAGAAACTCTAGTTATGACATTTGAGCATATTTCTCTCTGTAAGAAGAATACAGATGATCATTATAAAGTGTATTTTATGTGTAAGTTACACAGCACGGATACTGATTTTTTTTCCCAGTTCCACTCAAGGATGAAATCATAATCCTAATTTAGTTGGACACTGTAAAATGAATGAATAAACTTTGCTGTGGCAAAACCTCACTGTACTTTTTATGAGGCTCATTTCATCCAGGTAACTTGGAATCAGATGTTATAGGATCTTTACCCTATCTCCCCCAGCCCAGAGAGGCTGAGCTTTAGAGAATATTCCCAGATTGGTTTATGTAATCCATGCTGTGAGTAATTTCAGTGTGAATGATGAAGTCCCAGTCATGGGAATAAATATTATTTCTCAATCAATGGGTGTCAGTAAATAAGGGATTATCATTCAGCAGGTAGCCACTGAGCAAAGCAGTTGGCCAGATATAGAATCCACTGAAGTTTTTTTTTGTTTTTTTTTTTCTTTTGAGACAGAGTCTCACTCTGTTGCCCTGGCTAGAGTGCCGTGGCATCAAACCTAGCTCACAGCAACTTCAAACTCCTGGGCTCAAGCAATCCTCCTGCCTCAGCCTCCTGACTAGCTGGGACACAAGCATGTGCCACCATGCCCGGCTAATTTTTTCAATGTATTTTTAGTTGGCCAATTAATTTCTTTCTATTTTTAGTAGAGACGGGATCTCACTCTTGCTCAGGCTGGTTTTGAACTCCTGACCTTGAGTGATCCACCTGCCTCAGCCTCTCAGAGTGCTAGGATTACAGGTGTGAGCCACTGCGCCCGGCCATCCACTGAAGTTTTGATATGACCATTTCTGGCATTCTACATAGAGATCATTCTAGTGTTATAGAGGTGACTCCTTTTGATCTTTTCCCAAATTGGGAAATATTCTTTGATATGTTTCTCGGTGCTGTCTATTAAATGTCTTTATGTTAAATATATCCCTCACCTCCTGCCATTGATTTGTTTTAAATTCAACATATTGTTTCAGAAGACAAAGTGACTTAATTTGTGGTGTGCTGGGCATGATCATATACATAAGAATATTATATCTAATAAAAGTCATAGTGCTAGTGAAGCTCTTTACTTTTACCTTGTGCCCTTTTCAGTGTTTTGAAGTATTATATTCTATCCTATTACTTACCTTTTATTTTCTCTCCTTCCTTTCACACAAAGTAATTTCATCCATGCTTGGGGATATTCCATATACTTAGATTCCCAAGTTGCTTCCACTTGGAGCCAATAAAGCAGTTCTGCATATTTCTTAATATTGAAGTCTGCTGTAATACAATTGTTTTTCTGCATGCATCATATATTTTAGACATTTTGTTTTTTGTATAAAGAATGACAACTGAAATTCATTTGTCTTGATTTGATCTATTGTGTTAGGGAATAGTACTATATTATTGGATTAATTATGAAATTTTATAATTATATTGTCAACATTTGTTTTTACATAAAGTTAAATACTGCACTTTTAGAAACAAAATAGTCTCAGAATTCTTCATCCAGGTAAATCCTTTCACTTGCGAGAAGGTTATAATTTATATGAATTCTCTCCCAAATGGGCCATTCTCCTTTTAGAGAAATACAGTAGTAGGGAGTGACACAGTTGGACAAAGAACTCAGGGTTGAAAGTTATAGGCAGTGGCATTTGCTATTTTAAGCCTTAGGAGGCTCCACACCTCCAGAAGTGTTATTGTGAGGTCACCGGCAAATGTACAGTGAATCCTTGTCCTCAAAACACCCCTGCTGCCAGCTCACTTCATTCTCAATTGTTGTCCTTTTTCTCACCCATTGACTTGTGAAAGGAAGAAATGAAATCAGAAGGAAATAAAATAATAGCTAAAGTGCCTAAGATTCCTTTCTTAGATTTTTTTTATCACTCCAGGCCAGGTAGTACTTAAATGTATTGAATGAATTAGATAAACATTACTTTTCTGATCTTGTCTGATGTGTGCAACTCACTGTCCATGAAGGTAATTGCCATTAGGATTATTCAGTTGCTAACTTAAGCAGAAATGGAATTTATCGGAAAGATACTGAGCTACTCTCATGAAGCTTATAAAGAGCATTTATTTACTTGTTTTGGTTGATTTTTTTAGTATTCAAGTTTCCCAGGTCAACCATCATTAGTGTGAAATCTTATCCCCATTTGCTTTGTAAATATCCTCACCTGATGCAATCTTCTAATCTTTCAAAGCTCCCTTCCCTTAATGCTTCCACTTTGCCTTCTGGAATTTGTAGTCTCTTGTCATTAAATAGAGATAGCATTGAAAATTTTTTTTTCTTTCACTTTATTGCCCTACCTGACTATTCCTGGGAATACTACTTCCCTGTAATCCTCTTAAGTGATGATGTATTTTTACCTGACATTTTCAACCCCCACTCCCATGTAGAACCCTTTCTTCCATTGCTCCATTAGTCCATTTCTCCTCACTGAAAAACTCCTCTGAAATATATGCTGTCAGACTATTATATTTTCTAGATCTGTACTAACCTACTCATTATTAGTACCTGGCTCATTGCCTTTCCATAGTTCCTGTCATAAATTTAGTAATTGCTGGGTACACGTGGATAATCCATCCAACATCTAACCTCTCTGTTTTTAGGCCTCCCACCCCCCGCAGTCTACTCTGTGGTCAAACCCTAAACTTTCTCATTGCTAGTAACTTATTTTACTTATAAACTTAAAAAAGGAAAACAAAACAAAAAAACTGACCACCATCTACTTATCTAGTTTCCTTATCCCTCAAGTAATTTTTTTTAACTCCATTGGGTGCTCCTGTCCATTAACCTTTCTACTTTTCACTGTACCTCATTCATGTCCTTGTTTCTCTCCCTGTCTAGCATGGAGTCCAGGTTGCATCAGTATAACTGCTCTTTTGTGTATATCTCAGCTACCTTGTCCTTCTTTCCCTCTGTGATACTCACTTGACAGAATCCTAATCCTCCTTAGACATCCAGCTTTCTATTATTCCACCACCACATCTACCAGATTACCTCATCTGTACCCATATATTCTGCCTTAAAATTACAATAGATGAAATGCTTGTCCCTCCCTAAAGCTAGCCCCTCCTCCTGCACCCTGGAGCTCATCACCTCTTGCTTAGCTAAGAATTTGAAGGCATAAGGCTCCTTAGCCATCCACGTTCTCTTGCATCATCAATCTTTCATTCTCTAATGGGTTATTATAATTTTAACCCCCTCTCCAATAGAACCTATGTTCTTTTCTAGCTACCATCCTATTTCTTTCTTCCTCTTTGTAGAAAAGCCTCTGGTTCCCCACTTCTGTTTACCTCTCATTATTTCCATCCCTATCCAGATAATTTTTGTACCTTCGGCTAAAACTCCTCTAGTCAAGGTCATTGATCTCTGTGCTGTGAATTCCTTGGTTAATAATGCTCAGTGGTTTGGGGTGATAACAATGTGTCAGTGTAGGCAGTAACAAATGTACCACTGGTGGAGGATGTTGATAATGGGAGAGGAGGCTGCATGTGTGGGGGTTGGGGGTATATGAGAAACTCTGTACTTTCCTCCCCATTTTGCTGTGAACCTAAAACTTCTCCGAAAAATAAAGTCCATTAGAAAAAGAATGCTCAGTCCATATCTTACTCAGTTTACTCAGCAGCATTTGCCTCTCAAACAGTCTCAAAATAATTGCTTCATTCAGCTGAGTCTGTGGCTTTAAATACCATCTTTATGCTTTTGATTTCCAGATCCGAAGCTCTAGCTGAAACTCTCCTGAACTGCAGTGGTATATTTAACTACCCACTTGACCTCTGTTCTTGAATTTCTAAAAGGCATCTCAAGCATAACATGGCAAAGAAAGAATTCTTACTTTTTTTCCTCTGAACCCTTTTCCTCCTGCAGTGTCCTCTAACTCCATAAATGACTCCACTGCTTACCCAGTTCCTCAAGCCAAAAATATAAGAATCATCTTTGACTCTTGGCCTTTTTTCACATTCCATGTTTCAATTCATCAGCAAAAGTGAACTGTTACATTATTTTAATTTTCATAGCCTTCTCATTACTTTCTGACATTGTTTATTTGTTTTATTTAGAGCTCACCTTAGAATATAATATCCATAAAGGCAAGAATTTTTTTGTATCCTCAATACCCAGATTGGGGGGGGGCAGTACATAGGAAGTATTCATTAAGTAGTTGGTGACTGAGTAAACCAAATATTTATTTGGTAAATAAATATTAAATGTAGTAAATAAGTATTTAAGTGTTAATACTTAAATAAGTATTAAATGCTGTGACAAGAGTAGTACCATAATAATTCAGAAATAAAGGGAGAGAAAAAGAATTGGTGAAGCATTATCCTCAAAGTAGATAGTAGAGCTTGGGGATGGGGGGCTCAAGGAGAAGTAGGGGAAGTTGAAGGAAAACAGATAGAATGGGAGCATGAGTTTATAGGTTGTGAGTCAGGAAGGTGAATGAGTTTAATCTGAAACCAAAACAGGCCTAGTGCTAGCACGGTGGCTCACGCCTATAATCCTAGCACTCTGGGAGGCCAAGGTGGATGGATCGTTTGAGCTCTGGAGTTTGAAACCAGCCTGAGCAAGAGCGAGACGCTATCTCTACCAAAAATAGAAAGGAGTTAATTGGACAGCTAAAAATATATAGAAAAAATTAGCTGGGCATGGTGGCGCGTGCCTGTAGTCCCAGCTACTCGGGAGGCTGAGGCAGAAGGATTGCTTGAGCCCAGGAGTTTGAGGTTGTTGTGAGCTAGGCTGACGCCACAGCACTCACTCTAGCCTAAGCAACAAAGTGAGACTCTGTCTCAAAAAAAAGAAAAAGAAAGCAAACCGAAAATGATCAGGTAAAATTGTTATGCTGGGCAATCTTTTGAAAATGGGACTTATTTCTAATTCATCTTTGAGGGAAACATTCCGGACACATTGAAGTTTCCTCAGTAAAGTTTGAGTGAGTGAATAAAAAATACTTTAAGGGCAAGAATGGATTAAGAGTCTGGGAGGTTTTTTTTCAATGATTATTCCAAAATAAGATTATGAACAGGTGTTTATGCTTATTGCCAAAATGTATTTACTACATTAAGTGGCGGCAAAAGCAGAAGAATGAAAGCATCTCTAATTTGTAAAGGCTCTCCAGGTAGAAGACTGTAGTTGACTAAGACCTTCTTACCAAAAAGGATAACTGAATGGATTGATCTTAAACTGTGAGTTAAAAATTCTAATACCATCAATTTAGACCATCTTTCTTGTAAGTAGACATGTATTGTAGTTGGTTTATTTGTCTTTATATAAAGAATAGGCCGGGCGCAGTGGCTCACGCCTGTAATCCTAGCTCTCTGGGAGGCCGAGGTGGGCGGATCGTTTGAGCTCAGGAGTTCCAGACCAGCCTGAGCAAGAGCGAGACCCCATCTCTACTATAAATAGAAACAAATTAATTGGCCAACTAATATATATATAGAAAAAATTAGCCGGGCATGGTGGCACATGCCTGTAGTCCAAGCTACTTGGGAGGCTGAGGCAGCAGGATTGCTTGAGCCCAGGAGTTTGAGGTTGCTGTGAGCTAGGCTGACGCCATGGCACTCACTGTAGCCTGGGCAATAAAGTGAGACTCTGTCTCAAAAAAAAAAAAAAAAAAAAAGAATAAAAACATTGTGAAGTGTATGCATTGGGTAGAAAAAAATTCCTGTTTTTGTCAGAGTTCAGATGCGAATTTTTGGATTTTGGGGGGCAAAAGAATCAAGCTCTTGTTCAAGACCATGTCTATCATGGCACCATGGTGTGGTAAAAAGATCTTGATTTTGGAGTCAAAAAATTTAGGTCAAATTCTTTTCTATTTACTGGATGTGTGATCTTGGCCAAATTATTAATAATTCATCTCTCAGGGTCTAGGTGGGTCTAGCTGTATTGTCAAGTTTAAGTAAGGTTTATGAAAATGCTCACATGGTACCTGACATATAGTGTTCAGCATTTTGTAAATGTTAGTCCATTCCTTCATTTTCTTGGATGTTTGTCATGCTCACATGCTATTCCCTCAGCTATGCCTTTCCTGGTTAATCCTGTCTGGAATGTCTCTCTCCTTCCTTATGGTATTTATTGCCCTCACCATACATATGGTGCCTGTCATATTAGTGATTAGAGTACATGTCTGGTCTCTTTCTGTTTCTCACACACATACACAAATACTATTCATATCTCAGAGACAAGGACTCAAGCATTTTTAAACTACTCATGATATATAATATATACCCAGTAGCAGCAATTCTATGAGATGACATGAAAGAATGGAAATCAAGGAGGTTTTTTTTTCCTATCTATCTTTCTTCTTCTTCTTCTTTTTAAATTATTTGTTTTGTTTGTATCATGGTTGTGGCTGTGAAAGGAGTTCTTATTGACATTGTACATTTGATTACTAATCTGTGTTAGCTCACCTGGCTTTATTTGAGCACCTTGCCACTATTATGTACCAAACACTGACAAAACATAAGTATAATATGAAGTCTTCATTCAGGAATCTCAGTCTAATAACTAATTTTAAAAGTGGAAAAAAGGTAAACATGAAGCATTTTCATTTAATAAACTTATTGACACATAACAGACAGACATAGAAACATGTATTAATCATAACACAGTTCAGTGAATTTTCACACAGTGAACACAGTTGTAAAACCATCACCCAGATCAAGGGAATGTCACCAGCTTCTCCTAGTCAATACTGTTTCTTTTTGTCAAGTGTAACATCATCCTGAGAAATGTGAAATATTTTAAAATCACCTTTAAATCACAGCTTTTGGGATCAGGTAAAGATGACCAGCCTCTCTTTTCAGAAATGGTATAAGTAGATGTAAGAAAGCACCCTGACGTATCATCTTAACTATTTAAATATACAATACAATTTCAGATAATCCTTCTTTGGGCCAAAAGAAATCAGTGTGATTTGATTTTTTTGACAGTGATTAATTTGGTCCCTGTAGGAGTTTTGGCTTCTAAAAATATCAGGAGTGAACTTGGACTTTCCCATAGCTTTGGAGCTGATTATCTCAACCTCAATCCTAATTCTTTTCTAATTTATCTACTTATTCATGAGGCTAAATGACATTTTTAGAACTTTATGGTGAACATTGTCTTTGATATTTCGCCAGGTGTACTTCTAGTTGGAATAGTTGTGATTATATTCTAAAGTAAATATAATTATTCAAATTTTGTCCTTTTGGAACTAAGTTGTACGACAGGTTTTTTGTTTTGGTTATTTTTGTTTTTTCAGAGTGATATGTCAAATAAGGAGGTATTTCTTAAAGGTGATGGAGCTATGTGTGTATAATAATTTTCAAGTGATGGCCCATCAGCAGTATAATTCTAGTATAACTCGATGTTAATCAAATAGTTTTGAAGGTCATTTGATATTATGGGCCTTTCATAATAACATAATAACATAATAACAACACGAATATGAAATACCAAGCTAAACTAGGGATTATTTTAAATACTTTGTTCTGTGAAGATTTATGTATTATAAAATGCTCAGCTCTCTCCTACCAGGTGACTGACCTGTTTGTTTTAAAATTACTCATGTTCCTGAAGTCATCAATTTGAGTAATATATTTGACATAATGGTATATACTCGTACATGGGAATGTAGAGTATACCATCATTAACCTTTATCACAAGACACTATAGTAATATGATGTCATGTTTCCTGTAAACTTGAGTGACATAATAATGCTGGATGTAGTTTTTTTTTTTTTTTTTTTTTTTTTTTTTTTTT
>VSMD01001981.1:0-16472 GCA_008750895.1 Mirza zaza | reverse complement strand
AATTTCTTTCTATTTATAGTAGAGATGGGGTCTCGCTCTTGCTCAGGCTGGTCTCGAACTCCTGAGCTCAAACGATCCGCCCACCTCGGCCTCCCAGAGAGCTAGGATTACAGGCTTGAGCCACCGCGCCCGGCCCTGGATGTAGTTTTTAATGAAGTCAGAATAGTCATAGGGGATAAGTTGTCATTTATAATCTATATAAAAGAATATTATGGTTACTTTTACATTTGCAATGCTGTTGCTTGAATTCATACTCATTGTTGAAACATGGGCGGTTCTTTGACTCTTGTATGATGATTTCAAGGATAGCTGTTTCTTAGTGTATTTAAACAAAAAATTACTGGCTTAATGTGGTAGTTCATTGTAATTTTAAGGGTTCTCTGGGAACACATTTATAAAGGCCTTCTTTTTGCTGCCCAGTAAGAAAAATCAGTCAAATTTTACTAAGTTTTCTAATTCAAAATAGCTAACTGAAAACGTGCACTTGTCTTACTTTTCTTCCCAAAAGATAGAAGAAAAAATACCCAAAAAACTCCATGATATTAAAAAGCTGAAAAAGGTGCTGTCAACAGAAAAAAAACATTAAGGGGAGCAGCACAAAGACAGGCCCCTTCTCTGAAGGGAGCTAGTGATCTCCCTTGCCTACTCAGACTCTTAACATTGGGAGAAATAGAAGGGGTAGAATTCTGAAAAACCGAACATATTCTTCACAGGGACTCTTTTAACCCAGCCAGTGGCTTCTGACAAAGGCCAGATCATATATAAGAAATGAGCAAGCTGTTTCCTTATATATCTGAATGTGGAGAGTCTTGTAACACATACACTGAGTGATTAAACAAAAATAAAAATAATATAAGTCCTATCTTTATAAGAAAGGGAAATTTAAGTTATAAAGTAGCTGGATTAAATTGATACAACTAAACAATGTATGAATCTGTGATACAATATGGGTGGAAGTCAAGATTTCTTCAGCAAAACTATAGAATAATGTCAAGATAAAGTCAGAACAACTCTCTAAAAGTGGGGAAATGCCAAGAGAGAATGAGCAGTATACCTGATCACTTTTGGTCTTGGAGCTTAACAAAGGAACTGTACTTCGAAGCAGCATGCTTTCTGTATATACTAAAGCAAAAGCTATTATAGAAGCTATTAATTTTTATTCTATCAACCAGAGCCAGGGATTATATAATTAATATCTGAATTCACTTTCAGGACAATAGTTATTCCCAGTTCTGCTTTAGTGACCCATTCTATATCTAATGCTGATTAATCTCTGCCAGTATTGTCCTATAGGCATTTGTGTGATGATGTAAATATTCCATATCAGTGTTATCCACTATAGTAACCAGTAGCCACATGTATCTGTTGAGCACTAGAAATGTGACCAGTGTAACCGAGGAATTGAAGTTTAATTTTATTTAATTTTTATTCAATTTAAATAGCCACATGTGGGTAGTGGCTACCATACTGGAATGTGCAAATCTAAGCCCTTGTTTATAAAATATAAGCAGACTACTAAGCAGCACTAAACTTTTTAAGAAAACCAAAACCATGAATTGCATGACTGGAAATTTTTCCTCTCACATTAAGAGAGGTAATATAAGACATAGAAGAGAACTTTTAAAAAGTGTAATTGAATCCTTAACAAATCCTAAATTGTATCCTTAATAATTCAAAAAGCTTTGAAAATCCATAAAAGAAGCATAGACTGCTGTTTAAAAAAAAAAAAGTCCTGGCCGGGCGCGGTGGCTCAAGCCTGTAATCCTAGCTCTCTGGGAGGCCGAGGTGGGCGGATCCTTTGAGCTCAGGAGTTCAAGACCAGCCTGAGCAAGAACGAGACCCCATCTCTACTATAAATAGAAAGAAATTAATTGGCCAACTAATATATATACAAAAAATTAGCCGGGCATGGTGGCACATGCCTGTAGTCCCAGCTACTCGGGAGGCTGAGGCAGGAGGATTGCTTGAGCCCAGGAGTTTGAGGTTGCTGTGAGCTAGGCTGACGCCACGGCACTCACTCTAGCCGGGCAATAAAGTGAGACTCTGTCTCAAAAAAAAAAAAAAAAAAAAGTCCTGTGATCTTCTTAAAAACTGCCACTGTAGCTGCAGGAATGTAAAGTAAACATCTTAATAGGATGCCTACATGAGACAAGGCTAAAGACTAAATTAGTGATTTGGGAAATCAAGCCAATGGATTTGTCTAAAACCTAGTCTAAAAGGCTAAAGTGAAAAAATTATGAAATGCAATTTGGGATATAGAGGCTCAACCTAAGAAAACCAGTCTGTCTAAAGGAATTCAGAAGGCAAAGAAGGTGAAGAAGAAATGATAAAAGTAAAGAAAAAAACCAGAATTTCCCTCAAAGTTTAAAGACACCATAGGCCTTTAGGTGGAATGGTTCTCTCAAGTGCTTTACAGAAATATTGTAGAAAAAAGATGTTACCTAGACATATCATGGTGATAGCGTTGAACTCCTATGATAGAAATTCCTACCAGCTTCCAGAGAGAAAAAGTTTACCTATAAAGCAACCATAATCATGTAGGCATTGTATGTCTCATCTGTTACTTATAAAAAATAGGGCAAAGTATACAAAGTACCATATAGGAATATTTTGAATTTAGAGTTCTTTATAGAGCTAATTTATGGCTTGCATATGAGGGCAAAAAGAATCCTCCAGACTAAAAATTTGTTTAAAAAAATGTATATACTTAGGGACATACTCCAGAATATAAGAAGACATGTGATAAAAGAAACATTAATGAACCAAGAATCTGGTAAAACTGATTGAACTTAAATAATGATTTATTTAAATGATTTAATGATTAAATATGACTGGGAATTTAATCTTGTTATATAGAATTATAAAATAGAAGAGGTAGATCTTTTGAAAGAGAAAAAAAATCTAGATCCATAGTTCTGTATTTCACCTAAACCTGGGACTTAAAAATAAATGGAAGCTGGTGGGCATGGTGGCTCATACCTGTAATCCTAGCACTCTGGAAGGCCGAGGTGGGTGTATTGTTTGAGCTCAGGAGTTCGAGACCAGCCTGAGCAAGAGTGAGACCCCATCTCTACTAAAAGAATAGAAAGAAATTAGCTGGCCGAGTGGGGTGGCTCACGCCTGTAATCCTAGCACTCTGGGAGGCCAAGGCAGGCGGATTGCTCGAGGTCAGGAGTTCGAAACCAGCCTTAGCAAGAGCGAGACTCATCTCTACTATAAATAGAAAGAAATTAATTGGACAACTAATATATATAGAAAAAATTAGCCGGGCATGATGGCGCATGCCTGTAGTCCCAGCTATTTGGGAGGCTGAGGCAGTAGGATCGCTTGAACCCAGGAGATTGAGGTTGCTGTAAGCTACACTGATGCCATGGCACTCACTCTAGCCTGGGCAACAAAGTGATACTCTGTCTCAAAAAATTAATAAATAATAAAGATATTTAAAAAAAAAAAAGAAAGAAATTAGCTGGACAACTAAAATATATATATATATATACACACACACACACAATATATATATATATAAATTAGCCGGGCATCGTGGCGCATACCTGTAGTCCTAGCTACTCGAGAGGCTGAGGCAGGAGGATTGATTGAGCCCAGGAGTTTGAGATTGCTATGAGCTAGGCAGCCCGGGTAACAGAGTGAGACTTGTCTCAGATAGATAGATAGATAGATAGATAGATAGATAGATAGATAGATAGATAGATAGATAGATAGATAGAAGCTAAATATAATAGTCTTCTTTGGGGGGTGGTGCAGAAGCCATAGACAAGAAAAATCAATATTGCCATCAAAATTTTAAAATTTGAGTGCCTATTATGTGCTTGGTATTGTTTGCATCGCTGCTAGGCAATGTAAAGATGAAAATAAGACCTCATTCCAGCCTTCTTAGTGTTGATAGTCTAGCTGGGGAGATAAGACCAGTGTACAAGAATCTGTAGTGAGCAAACTAGTGATTAAGCCTTTCTTCTAATAAAAAGCTTATGACTAAAAATAACTGAATTAAAGGCTTTAAATGAATTTTATTTCAGTTAGTAAAAAGTTGACATGCAGTATTATTTGTATAACCTAGCATTAAAACACAGAATTTCTCCTGTCTCTAAAAGCAGTTATCTGAATCACCTTATTCTCTGTCCCTTATCATGTCACTTGCATTTCAGGAAAGGCTAAAAAGCAGTGGCCTGTGGGAATATCTGCACAGGCTGTCGATTAGCCCTGAATCTGTGGTGACTCCCCTTCAATTCAAATCCTTTTGAAGGCTCAGTTTGAAGAAGCCAGCAAGTTAATTTCTTATTTTTAAACAACATTTTAACTCTAAAAATATATCAAATATATCACTTGCTCTTCAGATTTACTTCATGCCCATTACTTTTGTCTCTCCAACTAGACTTTAAGCACCATGAAGAAGGGACTATAAATCATAAATCTTCTGAATCTGTGAGTTGCCTAGCACAGTGCTAAGTACATATTAGCTCATACTTTTTTGAATTGTTCCTTTAGACAACAAAGAGATGGTCATGATACATGCTGTGCTTAATTCAAACCTGTGACACATTTTTTAGTTTGATATGTTGGAAGGAGTCCTAAACTTGGAGTTAGGGCAACACCAGGGGCAGAGGCTCCTTTGACTCCTCGTGTGGCTACTGAGTCACTCTTTATATAACTTTGGATGGGTTATGTTAACTCTCTATAAGTTAGAATAACAATAACAATGCTACTTTCTTCCAGACAGGGGTGATTTGAGAATAAAGTGCAAAAAAACAATAGGACAAATTTAAATTTTAGAAAAACTATAGAAGTAAAATGTAAGTAATGTTCTGTTATAGGTGATTTGCATTCTTTGCTGAGAATATATGTTAATTTTTATCTCATAGCTTTTTATATTCTTGTTATCAAAAACATATTTGTGCTCTTTTTCTTCTGTAAGAATGAGAAAATGCTCTCAATTGAAATTAGGTAAGTCACATGTAAATACTAAACTTTAAGCTAAACAAATCATGATACAAACCTAATTTTTCCCTAATGTGACTTGACTCCTGAGACTGTAAATAGGTTATTCTTATTACACATTAATAAGACCAGAGCAAAGCAACAGTCTTTGAAAAAGTTAACTAGCATCAAAGTGATAATTGTCCTCTTACATCTGCCCCCAAGTAATTGACTTACTATGTTGGTTTATTTTAAAAGGCAAAGTCATTTGATTTGTACACATTACCTATTACTATGTTTGAAAGACTTAAAATCATAAATCAGTAAAACATGTTATTAGGAGGAAATATCATTCTTCTTTTTTGTTTAATACATGTTAAACAATAGTCGATCAGTAGTTTGTCTTTTTTAAGATCACTAACTTGGGGCATACTGTACCGGTTGGACAAGATCTCCAGTTGTGACTAACTTTTAATGAGTGCTTATAAAAACATGTGTGTTGCCTCATGACACTACACAATTGTGATTGAGTGGAGCCTTTTGCATTCCAGTTGAATTGTACATAGGTTGGCCCATATTGCTCACCATTTAGTTACCTTTCATTGTTTAGATCTCAGGGCATTGAAAATCTGTAAACAATGTGATAGAAAAGTAAATCCTCCTCTCTTGGAACATTCTGTAGCAAAGCTACTGTTTTCTTTGCTAAATGAATATTTCCAACTTTAGAATTTTGTCTCTACAAATAATGTATAATACCATAAGGTTACCTTAGGAACAAGCCAGCAGGTTTGGCCCTTTGCAAAGCAGTTAATATACCCATGTTAAAATAAGTCAAAACACCACATCAATTGAAAAGTATGTTCTGCAAAATTCTGTGTTTTTTCTTTTAATATTTAGAAGACCTGGAACGCTATAGGAGAACACTTTGCACTTGCAACTTAATAGCATGCCCTAAGCATAAAGGCATCTTTTTATGGGTTCTGTTTCTGCTGTTCCTGATTAATTTTATGACCTCAAGCAAATCTCTTAATTTTCTGAGCCTCGGGTTTCTCATCTACAAAATGAAGATAATTATGCTTACTCCTAGCCACAGGAATGTAGTAAAAATAGCAGGGAGCATTTTTATAAAGGATTAGACATGTGGTTTATAGATTTATGGTAGCAGTCTTTTGTATAAAAATTATATAGTTTCCTATTATTTCTATAATGAAAACCAAAAAGAACTATTTTATAATAAACTGTAAATAAATAACTCTTCCCTAAGAATGCTTTTGTCTAGACACCTGACCAGAGTACAGCCATGTCCGGTGTATGTCACTTGAAGTCTTCAATCACTTGAAGACTTGAGTAAGCAAAAGAACATTGACCAGAAACACGAACAACAAAGCAGGGAGCTAAATGATAAGGATAGTAGAATATATCTTGAGAAAATAGAAACACATGAATATAGCTATATTTCCTTTAATTTTGGTATAGATATCTCTTTGGGAAGATAATATATCAAGATCTCTCTTCCCGATCCTTTTCCAAAATACTCATTACTCTCCTATTAATTAAGATATACTATTTTCTGTATATGATCATGGGGGTATGGATATGTGAACAGTAGAGATAGAAACAAAGATTGAGAATCACTGATCTAGAAATTACCCACATTTCCTAGTGTGTTCCTAATTTTAGATTCCCTAACTAATTGACATTTGGTCTGACATTTGAACTTAAAACTACGGCAGGGATAGGACAAAAAGAAGAGTAAAGGAGGAGGAATAGTTTCCAGCCTTTGGCCTGTTTAGATTTGGCTTAAATTTCAAGAATAGAAAGGGCCAGAAACTACTGATAAAAATTCTGTTTTTTTCTGACCATGAGAAACTCAGTCCAGAAAACAGTTTCTGTTCAGTAGTGTCAAACTGTGTCTGAATTAAGAGACTCTAGGCATACAGAGTGAGAATTTGGGAAAAATTACATTTGAAGATGATACCTTCTGATATACCATGTTGGAAAAGCTTCTTAAATTATAGTTCTTCTGGATTCTTGATTTATACCTCTAATGTATCTTTTTCTGTCAGTTCAGAGATTATTGTGGAGACTTTCAGATATTTGATATGTTACTCTAGCATGCAAACAATCTAGTCTGTAAACATTGTATATTTCAAAGATTTCTTTAAGTCACTTGTTTGGAGATCAAAATTCATCTTCCCAAAGAATTGATGCTCTCAATGGTGAGACTAAAAGTCAGTCCGAGATTTAGTTTTTGTTTTGTTTTTGAAACAGAGTTTCACTCTGTTGCCCAGGCTAGAGTGCCATGGTGTCAGCCTAGTTCACAGCAACCTCAAACTCCTGGGCTCAAGCAATCCTCCTGCCTCAGCCTCCCGAGTAGCTGGGGCTACAGGCATGTGCCACCATGCCCCACTAATTTTTTTATATGTGTATATTTTTTAGTTGTCCAGCTTATTTCTTTCTATTTTTTTAGTAGAGACGGGGTCTCGTTCTTGCTCAGGCTGGTTTCGAACTCCTGGCCTTGAGCAATCCTCCCACCTCGGCCTCCCAGAGAGCTTGGATTACAGGCATGAGCCACCACTCCTGGCCTGAGATTTAGTTTTTTTTTTTTTTTTTTTTTTNTGAGACAGAGTCTCACTTTATTGCCCAGGCTAGAGTGAGTGCCATGGCGTCAGCCTAGCTCACAGCAACCTCAAACTCCTGGGCTCAAGCAATCCTGCTGCCTCAGCCTCCCAAGTAGCTGGGACTACAGGCATGCGCCACCATGCCCGGCTAATTTTTTATATATATTAGTTGACCAATTAATTTCTTTCTATTTATAGTAGAGATGGGGTCTCACTCTTGCTCAGGCTGGTCTCGAACTCCTGAGCTCAAATGATCCGCCCACCTCGGCCTCCCAGAGAGCTAGGATTACAGGCTTGAGCCACCGCGCCCGGCCTGAGATTTAGTTTTTAAAAGAGGTAGCATGTGGCAGGCGTGGTGGCTCACACCTGTAATCCTAGCACTCTGGGAGGCCAAGGCGGGTGGATTACTCGAGATCAGGAGTTCGAGACCAGCCTGAGCAAGAGCGAGACCCCGTCTCTACTATAAATACAAAGAAATTAATTGGCCAACTAATATATAGAGAAAAAATCAGAAAAAATACTTGTCAATTGTTCATTTTTATTTTTCACCTACAACCAGTGTCATTTCCACTATAATAGTAATAACTTTCTTCCTAAAGAAAAGTAGTATTTTATTTAATGGTAGTATTCCCAGTAACAGAGGTAAGGTAGGGAACATGTCCTTCTAGAAATGTCACCTTGTTTTAGCTGCCTAGGACAGTGGTCTAAAACTTCGATATGCTTAAGAATCATCTGGAAAGCTTGTTTAAAATGCAGAATCCCAGGTGCCAGACATTCTCAATCCATGTATCTTGGGGTTGGGTCCAGGAATCAGCATTCTTAACAAGCCTCACAGGTGATTCTGATGTGCAGTCCTCAAATCACACATGAAACTACTCTGGTAATTTCCTTCCCCTGTATTTGGTACTCAGATCTAATGCTGTAGTCTCTATAAGTAGCTTTCCAAGGATCATAGTTTCTCAGTTTATACATTTGGGGCTACCTTGGGAAGGGGAGGAGGGAAGGCAGGGATTGTTATCATAGAAGCCCACCCTTCTGAGCTCTTTCTTGGCATTAATCATACTGTGTTCCAGAGCACTCCCCATTCATTAACCACAGGTAGTCAAAGTGTGGTCTGTGGGACAGAAACTCCTGAGTTACAAAGTCACAATCTCGGGGAGTAGGGCCTGGAAATCTGATCTGTAGTGTTCTCTCTTGTTGGGTCTTATGTACAGTGGAGTTTGAGAACTGGCTTAAAAGTTGCTCTTCCATGACTTTTGCTCCAACTGTAGTAGTAGTAGTCTTTTTTCCCTCTTACCATTTACTGAATCTAGATCATTTTTTCATTTTTATTTCTAGCTGTACTGCTGCAGCCAAATTTACTGTTTTAGTATATCATTTCTAGATTACTACAGCAACCTCCTAACTGGTCTCCATACTTCCCTCTAGTCTTGTCTTGAATTACTGCTTAGGACTGTATCCAGTGAGGTCTCTTCCCTGCTTAAGAGTCTAATTTCTTTAGCTTGGACACAAGTTCTCTTATAATTTAGCTCATCTAACTATTGTCTTCATACCCTGTTTTTCAGCCCTTCCTAATGGCTTCACTTTTCCAGAAGGGTCATATACTTTCTCATGCTTCCATGAGGCCTTCCCTGTGTACTGGCACTTGGACTTTGTCAGGTAGAGGATGATCCCAAAGCATCCTTTGTTTATCTCTGTTATAGTATTAATAGTTTCCACACCGCTATATTTGTCTCTTTATTTGCCTTACTAGCTCAAGGGCAAGGAGTTTACCTCTTTTTTTATTAAGACTTACATCCCTATGTATCTAATATATGCCTAGCCAGCAGTAGGTGTTTTATACATCTTCTATATTGAATGTAGAGTGTGATGAGAAGTATCACAAAGGACTTGAAGGGTTGCTTGAAAAGCAAAGCTGGAATCTGAGTGAAGAATTAAACTTCACAACACAAATATAGAGTTGGGGAGGAAGGGAGTGCGCTATAGGTAGAACAAATGAGTGGAGCAAAGACTTAGGAGAAGGCAGAGTCCGGTACTACCAGACTTGTTTATTTAGGAGTACTTAGGTGCATAGGGAAGAAAAACAGGTGATAGGACCAGAAAGCAAAGTAGAGATCAAATGGTGGAGAGCACTGAGTATCAATCTAGGTAATGACCTAAGGAACATAAGTTTTTGACCAGAAGAGGTATACCAACATATGTCTATTAAATGACAACTGTTGGATACGGATTCTGGGAAGGTGGCAGAGTAGAAAGCACTAGAAATTTGTCTCCCACCTCGACAACAATTGTACCAGCAGAATCTGTCAGATGTAACTGTTTTGATACTCTGGAATCTATTGAAGACTTGAAAATTCTGAGGGAAGGTTTAAATGATAGATTTTCATCAATTTTAGTACTTTGGTTATCAGAGTGGGCAAAAAGGACCCTATCCTCCAAATATCAGGATCTGTGATCTATGGCCATACCACTCTGAATGCTCCAGATCTTGTCTGATTGTTTTTTGCTGTCATTGTTGTTAAGACAGAGTCTGACTCTGTCTCCCAGGCTAGAGTGCCGTGGCATCAGCCTAGCTCACAGCAACCTCATACTCTTGGGCTCAAGCGATCCTCTTGCCTCAGCCCTCAGAGTAGCTGGGACTATAGCTGTGCACCACCACACCCAGCTAATTTTTACTATTTTTAGTAGAGTATCAGGTCTCACTCTTGCTCAGGCTTGTCTAGAACTCCTGAACTTAAGTGATCCCCCTGCCTCAGCCTACCAGAGTGCTAGGATTATAGGCGTGAGCCACTGTACCTGGCCAGATCTCTTCTGATCTTGGAAGCTAAGCAGGGTTGGGCCTGGTTAGTACTTGGATGGGAGGATCTGTGCTCTGATCACTAATTGCTACTTCTGGTCACCAAGATGCAGATGAATAGGCTGGTGAGACATTGTTGTACTTCCTCTCATTGTAAGTTCCTCCTCTGGCTGAAGTGACTTCCAGGGAATTTAAAGAGCCAGCATACACACATTTTATTTTTCTCATTTTCCTCCTTTGGGAGCTAGACATTGAAGACTAGGACATTCATAAGCAATTGCATATATGGGGGAAATTAGAAAGACACCGCATTTGGCCAGAAAAAGACACAAGCTCAGAAAAGAACTGCGAAGACCTAAGTTTATGTCTTGGGCTGATCATTGGCAAGGGGATAGCCCAGAATAATAAAAAACAAAACAAAAAGCAGCAAACCTTGGTGGGAGGGAGAATATGACTTCCATACTTGCCATATTATTAGATTCAAATGTCCAGTTTTCAAGGAAAAAAATCACAAGGCATGCAGAGAAATAGGAAAGTATGGCTTATTCAAAGGAAAAAAGTAAATCAATAGCAGCTGTCCCTGAAAAAGAATTGATGGTATAGCTATTAAACAAAGACTTTAAAACAACTGAAAGATGCTGAAAAAACTAAAGAAAGATGTGGAGAAAATCAAGAAAATGATGCATGGCTGGGTGTGGTGTGTTCACACCTGCAATCCCAGCACTCTGAGTGCCTAAGGCAGGAGGGGTCACTTGAACTCAGGAGTTCAAGACCAGCCTGAGCAAGAGCAAGACCCATCTCTACTAAAAATAGAAAAAATTAGCCAGGTAGGTAGTGCGCACCTATAGTCCCAACTACTTGGAAGGCTGAGGCAGGAAGTTCACTTGAGCCCAGGAAATTGAGGTTGCTGTGAGCTAGGTTGACGCACGGCACTCTAGCCCAGGTGACAGAGTGAGACTCTGTATTTATTTTATTTTATTTATTTATTTTTTTGAGACAGAGTCTCACTTTGTTGCCCAGGCTAGAGTGAGTGCCGTGGCATCAGCTTAGCTCACAGCAACCTCAGTCTCCTGGGCTCAAGCGATCCTGCTGCCTCAGCCTCCCAAGTAGCTGGGACTACAGGCATGTACCACCATGCCTGGCTAATTTTTTTTTGTGTGTGTATATATATATATATATATATATATATTTTTTTTTTTTTTTTTAGTTGGTCAATTAATTTCTTTCTATTTTTAGTAGAGACGGGGTCTTGCTCAGCCTGGTTTTGAACTCCTGACCTTGAGCAATCCGCCCACCTTAGCCTCCCAGAGTGCTAGGATTACAGGCGTGAGCCACTACGCCCAGCCTGAGACTCTGTATTTAAAAAAAGAAAAGAAAATGATGCATGAACAAAATGTAAATGTCAATAGGTAAAAAGCCTAAAAAGAAACAAATAAGAATTTCTGGAGCTGAGACAGTAATTGAAATGAAAAATTGACTAGAGGGATTCAAAGACATCTTTGAGCAGGCAGAAGAAAGAACCAGTATGCTTGAAGATAAGATCATGGAAATTGTGAAGTATGACAAACAGAAAGGAAAAGATTGAAGAAACACAAATAGAGCCTAAAGGATCTGCGGGACACCCTTAAGTGAACCAACTTACATATTATGGGGGTTCCAGAAGGAGAAGAGAGAGGCAAAGTAGCAGAATATTTGAAGAAATAATGGCTGAAGACTTCTCAAATTTGATGAAAAATGTGAATGTAAACATCTAAGAAGCTCAAAAAACTCCAAATAAGATGAACTCACTGAGACCCTCACTAAGACACATTACAATCAAACCATTAAAAGCCAAAGATAAAGAGAGAATCTTAAGAGCAGCAAGAGAGAAGTGACTTGTCATATACAGTAGTTCCACCCCCCACCCCGTTATCTACAGGGGGATATGTTCCAAGACCCCCACATGAATGCCTCCAACTGCAGATAGTACTGAATCCCATATATACTGTGCACGAATGTCTTTTTTTTTCTACTTCACAATTTCACAGATTTATTCTCACCATGGTTCTTAGCAACCTCAACATAAAATTTTTTTTAAGTCGAGAACTTTTACCTTTTCACTTACAGGAAGCAATTTATGGCTTCTCTTTGGCATATCTGAATTGCCAGCATCACTAGTCTTGGACTTTGGGGCCATTATTAAGTAAAATAGGTGTTACACCACAAACACTATGATACTTTGACAGTCAATCTGATAACCAGGGTGGATATTAAGTGACTAATGGGTGGGTAGTATATACATCATGGATACACGGAACAAAGGGATGATTAATGTCCTAAGCAGGACAGAGCTAGACAATGAGAGATTTCATCATGCTACTCAAAACAGAGATCAATTTAAAATTTATGAATTGCTTTTCCCTGGAATTTTTCATATAATATTTTTGGACTATGGATTACCGAACATAACTGAAACTATGGAAAGTGAAACTGTGAATAAGGGGAGATTACTGTACAAGGGATCCTCAATAAAATGATCAGCAGATTTCTCATCAAAAACTTTGGAGGAGGCCAAATGGCAGCAGGCTGATTTATATTCAGGTTGTTAAAAGAAAAAAAAAAAAACTGTCAACCAAGAATCCTATATCTGGATATAGCCTATATCCTTGAAAAGTAAGGTATAAATTAAGACATTCCCAGATAAACAAAAACTGAGGGAGTTTGTTACCACTAAACCTGCTGTGTAAGAAATGCTGAATGGAAGTCCTGGAGGTTGCAGTGAAAGGATACTGGCAAGTAACTCCAAGCCATATGAAGAAATCACTTTCTCCATAATGGTGAATTCATGGACAGTTATAAAAGCTGGTATTATTGGTAACAACAGTGTGTAACTCCACTTTTTTGTTTTCTATATTATTTATGAGACTAATACATTTTTTTAAAAATTATTAATCTAAAAGTTAGTATTATTGTAACTTTAGTTTGTAAATATATTTTGTTTTCTATGTAATTTAAGAGATGAGTGCTTTAAAAAATTGTTTATGTTTTTGGACACATGTATAAAGAAGTAATTTTTTTACATCAACAACTGAAAGTGAAGAGGACAAAACTTAGAAGAGCAGAATTTTTGTATGTTAAGCCAGCATAAATTTAATTTGGAGTGTTATAACTTTAGGATGTTAAATGCAATTCCTGTGGGAACCAAAGAAAATATCTATAGAATATACACAAAAGGAAATGAGAAATAAATTTAAACATTTTACTGCAAAAAATCAACTAAACACAAGTAATGAGGCACAAAAAAACTATAAAGCATATAGAAACAAATAACAAAATGACAGAAGCACTTTATCAGTAATTGCTTTAAATGTAAATGGATTAAGCTCTTTAGTCAAAAAACACATTGACAGAATGGATTTAAAAATATGATCCGGCCAGGCGCGGTGGCTCAAGCCTGTAATCCTAGCTCTCTGGGAGGCCGAGGTGGGCGGATCCTTTGAGCTCAGGAGTTCCAGACCAGCCTGAGCAAGAGCGAGACCCCATCTCTACTATAAATAGAAAGAAATTAATTGGTCAACTAATATATATAGAAAAAAATTAGCCGGGCACGGTGGCGCATGCCTGTAGTCCCAGCTACTTGGGAGGCTGAGGCAGCAGGATTGCTTGAGCCCAGGAGTTTGAGGTTGCTATGAGCTAGGCTGACGCCACGGCACTCACTCTAGCCTGGGCAATAAAGTGAGACTCTGTCTCAAAAAAAATAAAAATAAAAATAAAAATATGATCCAACTATATGCTGTTTATAGGAGACTCACTTTAGATCCAAAGATACAAATAGGTTAAAAGTGAAAGGATGGAAAAAGATATTCCATGCAAATATTAATAGTAACCAAAAGAGAGCAGAGTCTAAACCAATATTACACAAAATAGACTTTAAATCAAGAAAGTTTATAAGAGACAAAGGAAGACATTATATATTAATAAGTTCTATATAGATTTAACAATTATAAACAGTTATGCACCTAGTAGACCATCAAAATATATGAAGCAAAGGCCGGGCGCGGTGGCTCAAGCCTGTAATCCTAGCTCTCTGGGAGGCCGAGGTGGGCGGATCGTTTGAGCTCAGGAGTTCGAGACCAGCCTGAGCAAGAGCGAGACCCCATCTCTACTATAAATAGAAAGAAATTAATTGGCCAACTAATATATATAGAAAAAATTAGCCGGGCATGGTGGCGCATGCCTGTGGTCCCAGCTACTTGAGAGGCTGAGGCAGCAGGATGGCTTGAGCCCAGGAGTTTGAGGTTGCTGTGAGCTAGGCTGACACCACGGCACTCACTCTAGCTTGGGCAATAAAGTGAGACTCTGTCTCAAAAAAAACAAAAATATATGAAGCAAAAATTGAAATAATTAAAGGGAGAAATAGTTCTACAATAATCATTGGAGGCTTTGGTACACCACTCTTGATAACGGATAGAATAACGAAACAGAAGATAGGTAAGGAAATGGAGGACTTGAACAACACAGTAAACCAACTAGATTTAACAGACACATACGAAACACTGCCCAGTGTAGTTATCAGCCTTGTATTTAAAAAAAGAAAAGAAAAAACCCAGGCCAGGCACGATGGCTCACACCTGTAATCCTAGCAATCTGGGAGGTCAAGGTGGGAGGATCAATCAAGGTCAGGAGTTCGAAACCAGCCTGAGCAACAGCGAGACACCATCTGTACTAAAAATATAAAGAACTTAATTGGCTAACTAAAAAACATATGTAGAAAAAATTAGTTGGGCATGGTGGCGCATGCCTGTAGTCCCAGCTACTCGGGAGGCTGAGGCAGAAGGATTGCTTGAGCCCAGGAATTTGAGGTTGCTGTGAGCTAGGCTGACGCCACGGGACTCTAGCCCGGGCAACAAAGTGAGACTTTGTCTCAAAAAGAAAAAGAAAAAAGCCAGAACACTACCCAGCAATAAAATACACTTAATTCTCAAGTGCACATTTGTAATAGACCACATCTTAGGCCACAAATTAATTCTCAGTAGATTTAGAAAGACATCATACAAAATATCTTTCTGAAAAATAATGGATTGAAGGTAGAAATTAGTAACAGAAGAAAAACTGTAAATTTCACAAATTTGTCAATATTTAACAACACAACCAATCAATGAAGAAATCACAGGGAAATTAAAAAATACTTAGCTGGCCGTATGCCTCCCTTGCAGCAAGCACTACGATGAATGTGATTGTCAATGTGAATAGCTTAGAATACTGCAAAGGGTAAGCTAACTGAATCTCTTGAAAGTATTTTCCACTGGTCAGATGGTAAACTTTTGTCAGTATTATTTATAGTTACACTTGATTGCACTTCTGTGAGGCTCAAGCATTCATCTACCTCACTTGCACTTCTTTATAACAAGTTTAATTTCCCCAAAGCAGTGCCAATTAAGTTTCACTAACTGTGTCATCAGCTTGTCCTAGTATCTCAGTGTTCATTCCTATTACCTGCATATCTTCTTAAAAGAAATAGCTGTCATTTATGCTATTTTGTTTAGCATCGAGTGTACACTACTGAAGACGAATAAGAGTTTTATGTTTACCATGTGAGTCCTGCAACACTAAACATACTCTGAATATCAATCATGATAGCAATTTCTGTATAAAAGAGCCTTAAATAGAACATTGTTTAGAGATCAAACTCCCCACCCTCAAAAAAATAGCCATGTTGCAATAAAAATTGTGGCATATTAAAATATATATACTTTCTAATATTCATAACACACTCTCCTGAACTGGAACAGAATGGAGAGCATTAAAAACCTTCATACTAGGCCGGGCGCGGTGGCTCAAGCCTGTAATCCTAGCTCTCTGGGAGGCCGAGGTGGGCGGATCGTTTGAGCTCAGAGTTCGAGACCAGCCTGAGCAAGAGCAAGACCCCATCTCTACTATAAATAGAAAGAAATTAATTGGCCAACTAATATATATAGAAAAAATTAGCCGGGCATGGTGGCGCATGCCTGTAGTCCCAGCTACTTGGGAGGCTGAGGCAGCAGGATTGCTTGAGCCCAGGAGTTTGAGGTTGCTGTGAGCTAGGCTGACGCCATGGCACTCACTCTAGCCTGGGCAATAAAGTGAGACTCTGTCTCAAAAAA
>VSMD01001978.1:0-30321 GCA_008750895.1 Mirza zaza | reverse complement strand
GAGAGAAATAGTTCTCTCTCCTCCTTCAGACTGTAAGTCATACGTGGCATCCTCCTCCAAGGGAAAAAAATTAGATATTGGGATTTGCAATTGCTTATTATTTTGTGATTCCAGCATACGGACTGTGCATTAACTTGGTTCTCAGGGTCAATTCTGGTATCATCACGGCCAGTGGATATTTGTGAGGATAACTCCTAGTTAGGATTTATTTATTGATAAGAGTACCCCACAAAACTTTGACAATCAGTTGATGACTGAGCTGATACTAAACCTGCTAATACTATATTGTTTATGTATCTTGGACACTAGAAGGAATCTTGTAAAGGAACACCGTAAAGTCTGTCCTAGAAAGAGAGGACTTGTGCCTTCTTCATGGAATTTTGGAGAGATTGCTCTAGTTCCTGTGTCTACATGGTACCCAGCGTTTCTCACCAAGGGTCTGAGTGAATTTCTGTTGAATGAATGATGTTGGATGTTTTCTATTAGTCTCCTGTGTTTGCTTAGCCCTAAACCGTCTCCAGTTCCCTTTCCCTTCATCGTTATTCATGCTGTCCAACCTCTGTAAACGGTGGTTTTCAGAACATTCCCTCCAGTTCCCACTATTTGAGGTCTTTGCCTTTCCCTTCTAATTTGCATCCTGCCCACCTGGGACCCATCCCTCTGTGGACCACGTCAGGATCCCCATGGGCACCTACATTTAACTTTGGAGTATGGGATGACATTCAGCAAGTAATGTGGGCTTTGTATCCTAATCTTAAGTCTTTGTCAATAAACCACATTTTAGTAACTGCTTTAAAACATGGCTCACACTGGTTGGTCCTAGTCAAGGCAGAATTCTTCCTACTATTGTGTTTTAGCATTTAAAAAAAAACTTATGCTCTCCCCTAGAAGTCTTTAGCACGAGCACATATATCCCAATATGTAAGATAGTTTAAGCATGTTTTTACCCAGGGGTGGTGGCATGAACTAGACACTTCTCAGGCCCTTCTTGGAGCTGCTTCCACACGTGTTTCTTCTAAGAACTAGATCTGATGTTAATGAAAAAGGAGAACTCAAACGTCCCTTTCTTACACCTCTCTGTGTTGTTTAAGGTACTGCCATGAGTTTGGGAATTTTTGGCACAACTAGGCAATGCTTTGAAAATGTCTTAAGACTTGTATACATGAAAGGAATTATAGAGTAGCATTTCTCCTTCGGCTTATGAACTATTCATGAGTTTGTCTTTGAGAATTGGAGCACACCGAAATTAGACTTGGCTCCTTATTAGAGTCAATGAGCCACTGAATCTTCACCCTTGGAAGCAATCCGTGGATTCTCTTTGCAGCAATTGCCCATGACAAAATGGACTTTCACATTCTCAGGCATCCAGAGAAAAGACCGTGGACCCCCAACCGCTCAGAAAAGGAGAGACTGATTTGCTCTGCCTATTTCATCTCTCTTCCTCCTTCAGGATGACCAAAGGCATGCTTGGGCTGAGAATCACTTGATAGAAAATGACATGAAACATAAATGAGCTATAACCAATTTAAGCGAAGTTTGAAACTAACTAGGCATTAGGAAATCTCTGTCAATATGTAATGCTCGGCCGGGCGCGGTGGCTCACGCTTATAATCCTAGCACTCTGGGAGGCCGAGGCGGGCGGATTGCTCAAGGTCAGGAGTTCAAAACCAGCCTGAGTGAGACCCCGTCTCTACTATAAAAATAGAAAGAAATTCATTGGCCAACTAATATATATATAAAAAAATTAGCCGGGCATGGTGGCGCATGCCTGTAGTCCCAGCTACTCAGGAGGCTGAGGCAGGAGGATTGCTTGAGCCCAGGAGTTTGAGGTTGCTGTGAGCCAGGCTGACGCCACGGCACTCTAGCCTGGGCAACAAAGTGAGACTCTGTCTCAAAAAAAAAAAAAAAATATGTAATGCTCGTACTAAACTCTGGCTTAGTAGCTGTCCAAAGCAGATGTATAGATAATCCCCATTTATGAAAATATTCTACTGAGAAGCACTATACAGTTACTTTTTCATACTTTATGTAGTAACAGTTTAAGCTCTTATTATTCCAAGACACCTCACAGATGTAATGTTGTGAGAAAGACAGAGAGAGAGAGAGAGAGAGAGAGAGATTGTTCTAGTCACTGAGTTACTAGAAAAACCTAACCACAGAAATGCCAAATAAATGATGCTGGCAGGTAGCAGCCTGAATTTAGGCCCAGGTTCTCCCTGTTATTCAAAAGTCAGCCTTTGCTAATCTAACCACGCCGATAAAAAGTGGTCCGTGTTTCATGAGAGCATGAGTCCGATATCTTTATTTCTGGTACTCCTGGGTATGTGAATGTGCACACTTTGCACACTGTTTCAATAAAGAAAATCCAGGTTTCCCCAGGGATAAAGATTTAGTAAGTACCTTGACTCTAGAAAGGAGCCAAGCTCACGTCTCGTGAGATGCCTTCCAAGCTTCCTGTGAGAAACAGATTCTCCAGTAGAGGGTGGTGGTGTATCATGCCCCCAGCCTGGGGCTGGGTCCCCGCTGAGCTCTGTTCAGATGAATGAACTGATAAATGATTTTATTTGAATATCTTATTTTCACAGTACATAGTGTAAATGAAGAATAAATCAATGAGCTTGTACAGAAGGTAATGTGTGAAGCACAGACAAGGTGCATTGGAGGCAGTGAATTCTGAATGCCTAGGTATTCCTGAAGGCAGCATCCCTTATAGTACTTAAACAAACAAAAAAGCATGGGCTAGAGTGGTGGACAGCTTGTTTAGGGATCCTGGTGTTGCCACTGTAGGCAAAGCCACCTTAGGGTCTCCAGTTTCACCTTTTCAGTCTCCAGTTTCTCATCTGTAAAATGGGTACAATAATACCTACCACTTCTTTTACCACTACTAAACTATAACAGGGACTTGTTAGAAGGCACACACAGAATAAGCCTGTGACCAAAGGTGCCATAGTCAAGGTTAGAAAAACTGCTGTAGCAGCAGATGGCAGAGTGGTAAATTCAGACTGGTACTAAAAGGGATTCAAAGAAGTGGTCTTTGAGCTGAATGTTGAAGGTGAGTAAAATTCTTTGGAGCAATGGGTAGACAGTATGTCTGTAAGGAAGTAAGAAGAATTTTATTTTGTTCATTTCTAGGGCTGTAAAACTCATAGTATTTCATAAATGCTATTCCATGCATCATAAGTATTAAGTTTTACTCAGCAAAAGTTTTATATGCAGTGTAAAATTTTCCTATTAAGAGGTTTACAAATGTCTGAGTTAGTTCATCTAGGTACTTCAGAACTTCATATATTTAGAAGTAATTATGGTACCTGATATATTTTCTATTTTAAAAAATCAACAAATAAATATTTAAATTTTTTCTGAATATCTAGCAAGTGAAAGCTTATTATGATTGGTTGATTTATTATTTGTATGAACAATGCTAGCTATATTATTATGTTATTTTAAATGTTTTTGTTCCCACTCATATACTGTTCGTCATATAGTCATGACAGACCAGTGGTTAAAGACAAGAAATATAAAAAACATTGATGTAAAAATGCAAGCAAATTGTTTTTATCATTAAGAATTTTTTAATTCTTCAAATTCTTATTCTCTAGTTGGTCTTCCCTAAATTTGTAAGTTTCACTCATCTCAATAAAATTCTTCTATAAGTCATTGGAATATCTATGTTATTTCAAAATAATTTAGAAAGAAAATATATTAATGATTATTATCCTTTTTATTTATTAGTAATAAAGACATCCCTCACTTGCAATGTGGAAGTTAGAGAGAAAAGCCTGAAATAAAAAGATTGAAATCTTATTTAGGTTATCTTCTTGCCTCAGCCTCCCAAGTAGCTGGGAATACAGGTGGGCACCACCAAACCTGGCTGATGTTGTTTTTTAAATTTTTTGTAGTGGCAAGATCTCGCTATGTTTCCAGGTTAGTCTTGAACTCCTGGCCTCAAGCAATCCTTCCACTTTGGCCTCTCAAAGTGCTGGGATTACAGGCACAAGCCACCATGCCCAGCCTGAGATCTCATTGTTTAACTTACCTTTCAAAAACAAAGAATGAAAATAATAAAAATCAGCCAAGTGAATTTTTTAAACTCAAAATATTAGAATTCTAAATATCTGATTCTGTTGCTGCAACACAGAGTTAAAATTCAGCATGCATTTTTTACTTTGCATATGTTTGAAGAGTTCTATAATAAAAAAATAAACAAAATAGTATAATGAACCTCACATACCCTTCTACCTTCAACAATTACCAACACTCTGATATTCTTGTGTTATCTATATTTCTACTCCATCATTATTTTTTAATAGTTATTTTTAAGGTATAATTGACATACATTGAAATGTACAAACTTGGCTATAGAATTTGTGCAGATGGAAACACACGTCACCCATTCTATATCCCCAGAAATTCCCCTGTGTCCCTTGTCAGTGAATCCTCTCACTGCCAGACAACCATAGCCCTAATTAGTTTTGCTTGTTCTAGAACTTCATATAAGTGGACTCATATACTGTTTTGTGTAAGGCCTCTTTCACTCAGCATAAGGTCTGTGTGATGCATCCAGTTTGTTGTGTATAGAAAGGAGTCCAGGGATGTTCACTGCTGAGTACTGTTTCACAATTTGATTATTGTGTTGATGGGCATTTATGTTATTTATAGTTTTTTACTAATATGAATAAAGTTGCTGTGAACATTCTTGGAAAAATCTTTTTTGTGGATTTATGTTTACATTTTTTTTTGGATAAATATCTAGATGCAGAATTGTAAGGTCAAAGTTTAGGCGTATATTTAACTTTATAAGAAAATGCCAAACCTTTTCCTGAAATCATTTTATATGCTCACTAGAAATGTATTAGAGTTCCTGTTGTTTAACATCCTCACCAACATTTAGTATTTTCGTTTGGTATTGTGGTATCTTATTGTGATTTTAATTTGTATTTACCTGATGACTAATTATTTGAGAACTTTTCATGTACTTAATGGTCTTTCGCATATCTTACTTTGCTAAGTACCTGTTCAAGCCTTTTTCCCCCCATTTTAAAATTGAAGTTTTCTTCTTATGGAGTTGTAGGAATTTTTAATATATTCTAAATACAAGTACTGTGTCTGCTCTATATTTTTGTAAATGTTTTTTTGCCAGTCTGAGGTTTGCCTGTTTATTCTCTTAATAGTGTCTTTTGATGAACAGAGTGTTTAATTTTGATGGTTTAATCTATCAATTTTTATGGTTTGTGATTTTTGTATCCTATCTAAGGAATTTTTGTCTAACTGCAGGTTAACAAAGGTATTCTCTGTTCTTTTCTGAAAGCTTTATGGGTTTAGATTTTAAGTTTACATCTATGATCTATCTCAAAATAATTTTAGGTATGGTGTGAGGTAGGGATTGAGGTTAATTTTTTTTTCCACATGGATATCCAGTTGTTTCAGCCTTCATTTGTTGAAAAGAATTCATTTCCTCATTGAATTGCATTGGGGCCTTTGTAAAAAATCAGTTATAAGTGGATCTATTTCTGGAATTTCTATTTGGTTTCATTGACCAATTTGTCTTTCATTATGCTATTACTATACTGTCTTGATTATGGGAGCTGCACAGAAAATCTTTACATCCTATAATGTAAGTCCTTAATCTTTGTTCTTCTGTTTTTGAGATTGTTTTGGCAATCCTAGGCCCCTTTACATTTTCATGTCTATTTTAAAACAAGTTTGTCAACTTTTATTTTAAAACACTTGCTAAGAATATTATTGGGGTTACATTGAATTCATGAATTAATTTCAGGGAAATGAAGATCTTAATATTGAATCTTACAATCCATAGACATGATATATATATCTCTACTTAATTAGGTTTTCCTTATCTCAGTGATTATTTATAGTATTCTGGGAAGAGCATCCTTTCTCAATGAATTTTTACAAGAGAAGTAATCCCTCATGCTCTAATGTATTCTTCATATGTAATGAATTAACTTAACTGCTTATGCATCTAGAAATGTATTAGCTGGGTAGAATTCTTTGATAGAATCAAAAATAGAATCAGGCTGGGCACGATGGCTTACGCCTGTAATCCTAGCACTCTGGGAGGCCTAGGTGGGTGGATTGCTCGAGGTCAGGAGTTCAAAACCAGCTTGAGCAAGAGTGAGACCCTGTCTCTACTATAAATAGAAAGAAATTAATTGGCCAACTAATATATATATAAAAAAAATTAGCCGGGCATGGTGGCGCATGCCTGTAGTCCCAGCTACTCGGGAGGCTAAGGCAGCAGGATTGCTTGAGCCCAGGAGTTTGAGGTTGCCGTGAGCTAGGCTGACGCCATGGCACTCACTCTAGCCTGGGCGACAAAACAAGACTCTGTCTCAAAAAAAAAAAAAAAAAAGAATAGAATCACTAAAATAAATTTTTCACTTAATTTTGCCATGGAACTGGGCACCATCTTGCAATACTATAGTACAATATCATAACCAGTATATTGATACTAATTCAGTCAAGATGCAGAACAGTTCCAGCACAAGGTGCTCTTTTATAGCAGACATAACTATTTTTAAAAATTTATTTTTTACTTCTGGTGGGCAGTACTGTAATTCTAAATAATATGTTTGGACTTGTATTTACTTTGACAACATCTCTTAAATAGCTTTTGTACTCACTCCCAGAGTTTTACTAGTTTTAAATCTACCATTGATATAGTGTTACTTTTAGCACTAACTGCTATTTTTTATCTGACTTCAGATATTACTCTTTAGATATTACTGTTACTCCCTATTATGTAAAACGAGGAAATTATCACCTCTCTTCCTCACGGCTCTTCTCCTGCCCACTCTCTCTACCTTCTGACTGCTGTCTGCTATACATGTCAAGATTTATTTATTTTAAGTCTTCTAACTTTCATGCTTCCTTGTTTATTATAGGTTGATTTTTAGAGCTGAAACCAATAGGAAACATTTGTAAATTAAAATCATGCAGGCCGGGTGTGGTGGCTCACACCTGTAATCCTAGCACTCTGGGAGGCCGAGGCAGGAGGATCACTCAAGGTCAGGAGTTCAAAACCAGCCTGAGCAAGAGCGAGATCCTATCTCTACTAAAAATAGAAAGAAATTAATTGGCCAACTGAAAATATATAGAAAAAATTAGCCGGGCATGGTGGCACATGCCTGTAGTCCCAGCTACTTGGGAGGCTGAGGCAGAAGGATTGCTTGAGCCCAGGAGTTTGAGGTTGCTGTGAGCTAGGCTGACGCCACGGCACTCACTCTAACCTGGGCAACAAAGCGAGACTCTGTCTCAAAAAAATAAATAAATAAAATAAATAAAATTATGCAAATGTTTTTTCACTGCAGAATCAAGTAGTGTGACTGGCCCTGTAGAGAAGGAATTATTCCATGCACTAAATCTGAGAGAATTTCTGGAATTATCAAATCATCATCAAAGGACTCTTCTCCAACAATATTTTTCTCAAAATTATGTTACTTTTTAGTTTACTTCATATTTGGACTATGCAGATTTTTAATTTATATAAAGCTTTTAATTTCAACTTTTTTTTTGCTAAGCAAAATGAACGTATTCATAGCATTACTAAGATCTTAACAGCTTCTTCATCATAATCATAACTTGTTGAATGAAATCAATTTCTTGAAGGTGTTTTCTTAGAATGCCCTATCTTCTAATTTGCACTCACTGGTTTCTAGATCCGCAGCATAGCTGTCATTGTGAAATTTCCCCCCCTCACCCACCCCATTTTATTTCTAAACTAAAATTCCACATTTTTCTTGAAATCTGTAGCTTTCCGTTTGGGGATTAGTTTTTCCTTCTGTTTGAGTTGATCTTCAAGGAACTTTTTTTCTGTAGGGTGAATGGCAGGTAAATGGGATCCTTGCCTGTCTGAAAATTTCTTATTTTGCTCACGTGGTTCATCGCTGTCTTCTAACGTCAGGAGGGCTCCCAAGTCTGAGGGTAGCTTGCGTCCTCTTCCCTTCTTGGTAGCCTGATTTGGTCTCTGATAGCTTTTGAGATCTCCTCTGTCTCTTCAGAGTTCTAAAATTCTACCAGGATATGCCAAGCTGTATGCCTTTTTTCTCCATCCTATTCAGCACTTGGTTTGCTCTTTAATTCTGAAGGCTTGTGTCTTCCTTCAGGGCTGGAGAATTTTCTTTCTTTTTTTTTTTTTTTTTTGAGACAGAGTCTCACTTTGTTGCCCAGGCTAGAGTGAGTGCCGTGGCGTCAGCCTAGCTCACAGCAACCTCACACTCCTAGACTCAAGCAATCCTACTGCCTCAGCCTCCCAAGTAGCTGGGACTACAGGCATGCGCCACCATGCCCGGCTAATTTTTTGTATATATATTTTTAGTTGGTCAATTAATTTCTTTCTATTTTTAGTAGAGACGGGGTCTCGCTCAGGCTGGTTTCGAACTCCCGACCATGAACAATCGACCCGCCTTGGCCTCCCAGAGTGCTAGGATTACAGGCGTGAGCCACCATGCCCGGCCCGAGAATTTTCCTTTTTTAATTTTTCTCCTCTACTTTCTCTGTTCTTGTTTTTTGGAACTCTTATTAAGTGGATGTTGGACCTCCTCCATATCTCTTAACTCTTTTTTCATATTTTTAATTTTTTTTTATTTTGCTCTACCCTTTGGAAGATTGCCTAGACTTTTTTTTCCTGGCCTGTCTATTGAATTTCTTTTTATTTTCATAATCATTTTCAATTTCCCCAAATTCTCTTTCTGTCTGATTGTTCCTTTAATTTTTTTCCCAATCTTATTTTATGATACAATGTGTTCTCAAATACTTTAGAGATATCAATACTTTAGAGGATTTTTTATTTAGATGCTCTTCTGTTGCTTAAATTATCTATTTCTCTAGAATCATGTTTGGGTATTCATCGTGGCCCCATTTTGTTTTCCTTAAATGTCTTAGTGATTCTTATTTGCATCTTCATATATGTTAATGAATTAATACAGAGATTAATAAGAAGATTTTTATTTGGAGGATTAATTTTTCCTTCTGTTTTTTATGGGTATAACCTTCCTTTGTAGATGTGTTGGTTTGCATTCTCTAAAATATAATCTTCAATATATTTAATCATATATTGATCTAAAATCATTTTTACTTTAAAGCACTTACTTATCATATACCAAATGAAATGGCAAAGTGGTCTTTTAGGAAAAACCCTAAAGAAGATTATATAATTTTATATCCATATAAAAAGGTTTCGAGAACCAAGTTTAAAACTTGATGATGTAAAACTGACGTTGAAAATTAGGGCTTCCTAAATTAATGGGGTTATTAGACTGAATGATGGGTGTGGGTTTTCTTTTTAATAGCAAATGTTACTCTCATCTGAGTCTTGCTCTGTTTCTATTGTGTCATTGTTTAGGGACGTGTAAACCTCGAATGTATAATTTGGTTTTAGAGGCCCTTTGCACACGCCCCGTGTGAAGGGAGCGAGTGCCACCTGACAGGTTCCCGCTGGGCAGGTTTCCCTGCCTCCTACTCACCTGGCATTCACCGTGCTGCTGCTGGGGCTGAGTGGGCTGGCCGGAGGCTGGCTTCCGTCCCCTCACTCTACTGCTGGGCAGGTCAGCTGTTCGGGAAGCCGCTTGCCAGCTCCTCAGGGCTGATCTGCTGCTCCGAGCATTCGCCCCGGGGCGGGAGAGGCTGCCAGACTGGACTTCTTCATTCCAGCTTGTACTTTTTACCAACTGGTCCTGTCTCTGACTCAGACTGTTTTATAAGTGCCACTTAAATTTTTTAAAAACCCAGCTCAGAGTGGCCTTACATAAGGGGTGATGAGTGGGGTGCCAGGAGAACGATGGGTTGGGCTGGTGGACAGGGAGGCTGAGAATTGTTTTTCTCTGGTCCCAAGGACCAGAAACAAAAAGGGAAGGGGCAGGTTTGGTGTCTGACTCGGAACGCCATCTTCTTCCTTCCTCTTCCAGAAGGCTCTGAGGCATGAGTCTGAGAAGTAGAGATGATTGTGAATTTTTGTTCTTATTGAACCCAGACTGGACCAGAAGGCCTCAGCAGAGCCCCAAGACTTAGCAAAAATGGATGAATAGGTCCGTTCAGCATCTGTTATGAGTTGAGTGTGTCTCCCCTCCACTCCCTGCAATTCCTACGTTGAAGCTCCAACTCCCAGTACCTCAGGATGTAGCTATATTTGGAGATAGGGCCTAGAAAGAGGAGATTTAATTAAAATAACCTAATCCAGTATGACTGGTGCCCTTACAGGAAGAGGAAATTTGGAGAGAGACAGAGATGGAGAGAGACAGAGACCAGACTACCCTGTGAGGACACGGTGGGAGGGTGGCCACTGTAATCCAAGGAGAGAGGTCTTGGAAGAAATCAAACCTGCCAACACCTTGATCTCAGACTTACAGCCTCCAGAACTATGAGAGAATAAATGTGTGTTGTTTAAGCTGCCCAGTGGTATTTTGTTGTGGTCACCCTAGCAACTAATTCAGCATTTTTAGCCAACAGGTCCCGATTCTTTCCTGGCTGCCCTCTCCCAGGACAGAGGAGGAAGGAGTTCACTGGGTGGGCCAGGGCAAGTAGCCCTCATCACTGGATTCTAAAACCTGTGTCTTTGACTTGCCATAGGAAAGCTTTTTTTTGACTAATCTTGTCAAGTTCGGAACTATTAGGATGTCAAACTGGGCTAGAGACCTAGTGCAGGAAATCAGGGAGGCTGTAATTAGAGGAATTTCACAGGTGTGCAGCAGTAACATTGTGTAGGATGTGAGCTGAGATGCGTCGATAAGGACCAGTCGCCACAAGCAGTGCTGCCATGGCAATGGCAATCTGGAAGTTCTGGTTTGCCAAAGAATCTGACACCCTAATAAGATCTTGAGTTCAGAGATCAAAATTTGAAGCCCCTTGGTTTGGTTGTGCAAAGCTTAGTGAATGGGTAGGGATCCTTCCTTTTGTTGGATATGTTTTATTTTCCATCTGTTCTATGCTATCGCATTATCATTGGCATTCTAGTGGCAGAGTTCTTTAATTTGAACAAAATTATTGAATCCTAACGGACCCAGTTCTGACCTAAGCCTCAGGTTGGCGATCTTACATAGTTCATTCGCTCTCTGTGTCTCAGTTTTTCTTACCTAAAAAGGGGGTAATTATTGCTCCCCATTTCACAGAGATGTTATTTTGGTGTTGTAGGAATAAGGTTTGAATTTGTAGAAAGACAGTGGATTTCAGAAAGGCCTTCCCCCCCACCCCTACCCTTCCCCCACCCTGCAAGTGATGTAGCCTCTCTGAGCCTTGGTTCCCTCATCTATAAAATGGGGATGAGAAATTGCTTAAAGGGGTAGTGTGAGCATTAAATGAGACCCGGTGGAAATCACCTTGCATTAATCCCTGCCTGTTTTAAAGTCTCAACAAATGTTAGCTGTTGGTGATGATCGTGATGATGATGTTTTTAAGTCATTGCTATCACTAACCAGAGGTGAGTTAGTTGCTTTGGGTACCCTACTTGAGTCTTATGCTGTCTCATCAAAGGGGCTTCTGCTTTAGACTCAAGGTAGTTGAAACCATTTAGCTTGAGGCTTATGGAGAGGCCTGTAAGATTTAGAATAATGTATGGAGATGTAACCAGAGAATGAGGTCTTGTTCCTTTGACCTACAAATGCTAAACTCTCAGAATATACCACCAAGCAGGCTTTCTCTATCTTTAATATGCACATAAATTCCCTGGAGATCTTGTTAAAATGCAAATTATGACTCAGTACTTGTGGTGGGGGTGGGTGTTGGGATTCTGCATTTCTAATGAGTTCCCAGGTGAGGGCACTGCTCCAGGTTTTGAGCAGTAAGGCGGTAGAGTAGATAGCTGGTAGAGCTGTGATCCCGATGTTTGTACATTCCACGTTTTATCATCCAATTGTCATTTTCTATCAACTTACATTAAACCTTAACAAATTTCATTGTCACTTTTCATCTTAAATTGGCCCAACTCTTGCTACCTTCCTGCCCCTGGCCTCTCTAATACTTAAATAATATATATTTTTTTGAAAAAAAGGAAGAGAATGATAACAACAACAATGAACTAATATTTATATAGGGGTTACTATATACCAGGAACTGTTTACTTAACTTCTCACAACATTCCATGTAGGTACCATAATTATCCCCATCTTACAGGTGAGAAAACTGAGTCACATGCAGATATAATAACTTACTCACATCACTCAGCTAGTGAGTGGTAAACCAAGACCATTTTAGAAGTTTATTTAAAAGAGCCTTTTGGGCCAGGTGTGGTGGCTCACGCCTGTAATCCTAGCACTCTGGGAGACCAAGGCGGGTGGATTGTTTTAGCTCAGGAGTTGGAGACCAGCCTGAGCAAGAGCGAGACCCTGTCTCTACTAAATAATAGAAAGAAATTAATTGGCCAACTGAAAATATATAGAAAAAATTAGCCGGGCATGGTGGCGCATGCCTGTAGTCCCAGCTACTCGGGAGGCTAAGGCAGGAGTATCGCTTGAGCCCAGGAGTTTGAGGTTGCTGTGAGCTAGGCTGACACCATGGCACTCTAGCCCAGGCAACAGAAGTGAGACTATATATCAAAAAAAAAAAAAAAAGAGCTTTTTGTAAATGAGAGACACCAGGGATAGCTGGAATATTCCATCTCATTTAGCATTGTTTGTTATTCCCATTTTTGTTTTTTATCACATTTTACAAAATGTAGAGCCCCCCCTTGCAGGGGCCAGCAACTGTGACATTCATCCAGAATGCAGTCTCAGATGACTGCAGCAGGGAGGTTCTCAGGGATGGTTCCTCAGGATGGCACCTGGGGCAAGACACCCCACAGCTCAGCTGTGGTCTGCTAAGCAACACAACTTTAAGAGTGAAGCCTGGAAAAGTGAAAGTCACAGCAAGCAGATAGATCCTATAGTGTCCACATCCTTTTCACCTGCTTCCTTCTGAATTTGAGTATAAATCCAATTCTTATCAAATGTCATTTCCTATTGATTTAAATTAAACTTCAGAATGCAGGGCTCTTGCTACTGTTCTGCCTCTCTGTCTAGTACTTTAAACATGTTTAAAATAATAACAGCAACAACCACCACACCTGCAAACCTGCACTGTGTAGCTGTGGACTGTGCTGGGAAGAGCTGTAGTGGATAGAGCTGACCACAAGGGGTGAGGACAGGGGACATGTCCTTCAGGGGTCTACTTGGCGATTTGGGGAGAGCGAGTGCACTGGAGCATGTGGCTTGAAGCCAGTGGCTGGTCTAACCCTGCCCTGGCCACTCGCTTGCTCTGGGACCTGGGACTAGTCAGTCACACTCACTTACTGGCAGTCATTTTCCTCTCTAGAATGAGAGGATTGGATAGGATGGGAATTTTGCAAAGTGTGTGTTTACTTTTAGCTACGGAACCCTTTCTTCAAATGAAGGCTCATCTGGAAGCCCAGAAAATAAAGCACAAGAGCTGAAATTTCTCTGGTGGAAGTGGGGTGAAGCCCAGAACCAAAACCTCTCCCCCAGTTCATGACCAATCCCTGAACAGTCTCTATCTTCTGTTAGCTAGAAACCTTCTGTCTGTTAGCCAGAGACCAAGGGTCTAGATGACAGAAAGTTACCTCCAGCTCTATGCCTCGATGGACTAAAACATAGGGTATTAGAAGGCTGCAGTTTGAGAGAAGTATTCGAAAGCAATTTTGCCCTTGACCCTGGTGGTCAGTTATTAGGAATCCCAAAAAGATTCATGAAGGCATCCTCAGTGTTGACTTATTCTTCAAGGTTTAAATGCATGTTGGTTTTTGCTCTATTAAAAATGCCTTCTCCTCTTGAATTTAGACTTTGGTGACTGGGATTTTTTTGGTTTTGGGGAAGGAGGAGTGGTTTTGGGGGAGAAATGTGGAAGATCATTGCAAGTAGAAAGATTTTTTTGTGTGTTTTGTTTTCTGGATTTTTGATAGTTGTATGAAGTTGTAATGCATACTGGTACAGACTAGCCCAATTTCCTTTGCTGAAGTAAGTGATCTTCTTGGAAGAGACGAAAGTTGAAAACAGACAGAGACAAGAAGACATTAAGAGTTTCAAAAATCAACAGGAAAGTCTTTGGAATAATTAGTTTGGTTGAGATCATAAATAAAATGGTTGTTTTTGTTGGAGACGAAGTATGAATGTTGTACTGTGAGCAAATTGTTAATTAGGCAGGGGAATCCAGAATGTTAAATTAAATTTAAAGTCCCCCAAACTAAACTGGAGAGTTGAATTGAAGTCAGTGGTGTGGAGTAGCATTCTCGTGCTCATTAAAATGTGGCATATGTTCTCTTCCCACTAATGTTGAATGCAGCTTCCAAGGAGAAGGTGACAGAGCAGCTTGGTAGTGAAACACACTCAGTAAAAGACGCAGGAGAGAGAAAATGACTTAGTAACATTTCCAGGGCAGGTACTTGTCTTCTAGGTGTATGTTCTGTTTCCATTCCCTCCAACAACAAAAAATTCTGCATTAAATATAGCCCTGTATGTATAGCACAGTCAATAGTATCTTTTTTCATTCTCTGGGAGTGAAGCTACATGTGGAATATTTTGCAATTGCTGTAGTCGTATATCACTCATAGGCCAAATGAAAATGGTGGTAAATGTGGAAGTTATAAGAATCCACACTATGGTAAGGCATGATGATTTAACCAAATATTTGATCCTTTACAGTGAAAGAAAGGCAGAATCTCCCTGTGCTGTAGTAATTTGTTTCCTTTCAGACTTCATCATTACAACTTTTTCAAAGGCACCAAAAGATTGGAACCCAATTTCTACAGCTTATTTGTGTCAACTGGGTCACTGAAGAGAAATGCCTGCTATTTTCTGGGAATACAGAATGCATTTTAATCCCCTCTAACCCAGCAGGCTGAGAGGCAGGGAGTAAGAGGCAATACAGAAGGAAAGTGATAAAAGGAAAAGAGAGATATAGAAAGTCCATCACTATAAACTTTGTAGCTGTGTTTGCAAATGTAGAAAGTGTCTTATGGCAACTGCTAAGTGCATTCTGCTTCTAATTATTCCCTCTTCATATGAAAAGGTTCATGCAAACAACAGCATCAGATATTGGTTAGTGGGCATCCACGTGGATTCTTTCAGCAGAACTATATGAGAATATAGTTTGAGAATGTTGAGACGCAGCCATTGATCACATCTCACTACAGCCCACATACAGACCTGAGTTCAAATCCCTCCTCTTCCACATATAAGCTGTGACTCTGAAAAAAATTACTTTCTCTCCATGCTTAGTTTTCTCATCTGCTAAAGAGGGATTAGTAATAGCCCTTACCTCTGAAGGTGGTTATAAGGAATAATTGAGAGATACATGTAAGAAATGCTTTAGACTTTTTGTAAGAAGCATAAACAGCCTTTGGGTATATGGTAACTTTTGTACTGCTAACCTCGTGTTTTGTATCACCCTACCATTACTTCAGCCATGGAAATGGCCTTGGCATTCTTTCTGATTTAATGATTCACCTTAAACTGTTTTGATACTCTTGAGAGGTTTAGCATCCTGGGCGCGGTCTCTGATTCTGGCTGCTTGTGTCCAAACACCAACTGTATTCCTTGTTAGTGGAATGACATTGGGCAGTTTCTTTAATTTCTTTTTCAGTTGCCTCATCTTTAAAATAGATGGTACCTGCATCAGAGGGTTATAAGAAATCAGTGAGGAAGTGCCTGTAGTCCCAGCTTCTCTGGAGGCTGAGGTGGGAGGATCGCTTGAGCCCAGCAGTTCGAGTTCAGCCTGGGCAACATAGTAAGACCCCCATCTCCAAAAATAAAACAAGAAAGAAAGAAAAAAAAAATTAAAAAAAAAAACCCAGTGAGGGGATTTTTGTTCAATGCCTACAGAGAGGTAGCCCTCAGTAAATGTGAGTTATGGAACTGAGATATATAGTAACTTTATGTAATAGGAGTTGATCATATCTTAGAAAATTCCATAAAATTTCATTTTCAGTCACAAAAATAATTTCATGGGATCCACCTGGAAGTCATAAGCAGAAACTGGGTCTAGTAGCACAGAGATAGTCATGTGCTATAAAGACCATTTCTAGGTTAAACTTTCTGTTTAAGGGTGTGGTAAACTGCAAGCTCCTTTTAGTTTTCGAAACTAATATCTTCAACAAAGTCACAAGCTGAGCTTGGGTTGGGACCAATGATCTGGTCTTATAATGGAATATCATAGGAACACAGGTTCAAGAGAAATGGCAAATCAGCACTTAACTTTTGTCCTGTGCCTTTCTAGATAAGGTCTAGAAGATTCTTCTTCCTTATTGAATATGACCTTTGAATAAATCTAGTTTTTATCTTTCCCAATGGAATCATTTTTCATACAGAATTCAATTTGCTTCAAATTTCTGTCTCTTCTGCTTAGGTTAAAAGATGAGGCCAGGGCTCTGTGAATGTTTTGTTGCTGATATCTGCTATTTTTCACTCTCAGCTCCATCATAAATTACATTACGGTAGGCTTCGTCTTCTACTCCATAATTGAAAAGCAGGCCTAAGCCAGGTCTTTTAACACAATCTGTCATAAGGTATGCTGTTTGCCCAAGAACACAGGAGCATCTATGTTACAAGGGCATGATAGCATCACTACAGGTCATACCTTAATTGCAGACAGAGCCAGGCATGCCAGGCATGGCCCATCCTAGCCATTCAAAATGTCACTGGGCAGAAGAATTTTCCTGTTTGTGTCACAGCCTTACTAGGGTCGTTGCCCACTGCTCAAGAGGAAGCCAATACACTGAGACAGCAGGGGTTACAGCAAAAAAGAGTTTAATATTATAGGTGCCATACAAGGAGACGGAAGGAAGTTCTCAATCCATCTCCTCAAAAGTTTGGAGGAAAGGGTTTTTGAAGATAGTTTGGCGGGCAAAGGGCTAGGCAGTTGGGTCTGCTGACTGGCTGGGTTCTGAGCGGAATCATGGGGGTGAAGAAATTGCCTTATTTTGCTGAGTCGTTTCCTGGATGGGGGTTGGTTAAGACCAGTTGAGTTAGTTTCTTGTTATGGGTCACTGGTCTGGGTGGGTCAGCCATTCCAATGGAATGCGGGGCCTGGAAGATATCTCCAAAAGTAGCCTTAGGTTTCACAAGGGTGATGTTATCTATGGGATTAATTAAGAAAGTTAAGAATCTTTATGACCATGAGCTATGTGACTCCTGAGTAGCAGGGAAAGCAAAGGAGGGGACACTGGCTGGTTATATGTACATATTTTAACTATGCCTATTCCTTTGGAGAGTTGAGGCCACTACCACAGCTGCCACCCTGTGGCCCTTTATTCATTTTATAAAGAGTGATTTCCCTTGAACATTCTATGTAGGCTTGGATAAGTCCCTAAATTCTTCTGGCTTTAAGACTTCCTAATCTTTGAACTATGATGTAAATTATCTCTAAACCCCTTCTAACTCTCTCCTTTCTTTCAGCAGTGCTTTCCAAACTCTGTTTCATGGAAAATTAATAGTTGTGCTCAGCTGGAGGGGGGTTCTCTGGTCAAATAAATTTAGGAAATGCTTCTTACCCCTATTCATCTCTTAGTTACAGGTGCACCTGCATATTAATACATATTGAGTCCATAGTTAAGAAACCTGCTTAACAATGCTTCATCAAGCATTTCTCAAATACAGATGAATATGCAATTTTAAGCATTTTTATTCATTAGTTTTACTAACTGACAGTCACTTTCTTGTGAAGAGTTTTAGGAAAGAGTTTTAGGTTTGGGAAAGACTTCTGCTCTGGGTTTCTAAGATGACTGATGTGAACTAAAATGCTCTACCCCCCCCACCGGCTGACTGAATGGACCCCCTCGTGGCCAAAGGAATATTCAAGGGCAAAGTTGCCTGCCAGGAGGAGGAAGGTCAGACAGGCCTTATCATGCCCCCCTCCCTTCTTGGAGACTTCCTTTGTAACCCATTAACAGGCCTAAGGGCATGCAAGACAAACCTGCAGGTCCTCAATTTATGCAACAAATGGTGGCTTATCTCTGGTAAATAGTTTATATTAAAACATTCCAGGTCTGTAGACAAAGCTTCATGTCTTTAGCCAATTACAATCTAAAGAATCTTTAAACCCACCTATAACCTGTAAGCCCCCCCCCCCTTTGAGATGGCCCTCCTTTTTGGGCCAAACCAATGTATGCCTCCCACATATTGATTGATGGCTTTACCCATAACCCTTGTCTCTAAAATGTATAAAACCAAACTGTAACCTGGCCACAGGGAGTCCACTTGCCCAAGGCCTCTTGGCAGTGGCTCCAGGTCATGGTCCTCAAATTTGGCTCAGAATAAATCTCTTTAAAATTATTTTGCAGACTTTGGCTTTTTTCCGTTGACACTGAGTTATATAAGGTAAGGGACACACAGCAGTGCCCCTGATTTTAAAATGACTGTATAAGCATGATTTCTATTTAATTGGAAAATGGTTGTGCCTTTTAAACATTTTTTAAGCAGTTGGTTTCTTGAGTCTAATAAATCGCCAACCAAATTATCTCTGGTTCAACTAACAGAAGTCAAATTTGGAGGACTATGATTAGGATGGAATTACTTTCTTGGTTAACTGTTCAAAAAGTAAAAGTTTCAATATGGCATTGGCTATTTCTCTTCCATCCCCTGGCCTGCCTTGTGAAATGCAAGAAACCCATGCAACGCAAGTTGCTTTTAAGCTAGACCCCTATTTTAACCTCAAAATAGCTACAGCACTACACTTGTTTCCTTCTTCCCCCTTTCATTTAGAATCAAATAGGAATAATAATTTGAGATTTAGGGGAGTAGGAAAAACTAACCTCTGTTACATTTTAATGAAGGCTAACAAGAATAAAAAATGCTCATGCCTGTAATCCTAGCTCTCTGGGAGGCCGAGGTGGGCGGATCCTTTGAGCTCAGGAGTTCGAGACCAGCCTGAGACCAGCCTGAGCAAGAGCGAGACCCCATCTCTACGATAAATAGAAAGAAATTAATTGGTCAACTAATATATATAGAAAAAATTAGCCGGGCATGGTGGCACATGCCTGTAGTCCCAGCTACTTGGGAGGCTGAGGCAGCAGGATTGCTTGAGCCCAGGAGTTTGAGGTTGCTGTGAGCTAGGCTGACGCCACGGCACTCACTCTAGCCTGGGCAACAAAGCGAGACTCTGTCTCAAAAAAAAAAAAAAAAAAGAATAAAAAATGCAACTATCAGAGACTTCTATTCCATCCTTACGGTAAAAATCCCAAGATGCTAACAACAACAACAACAAAAAACACATTCGGGCTGAAATATGGAATCAATATCATGAGAATGCTAGGCATTAGGCATCATCAGATTTCAATAAATGCGACTGGCCTTTTGGCAGCAACTAACCTATGACAGTTATGCAAGTGGCAAGCGTTTTATCAAGGCGTGATCCAGTTGCGATTCTGTGTCTGGCGCCTGGTGCTGCAGCCAAGTCAGGAGGACGTTATCAGAGTCCCCAAGTTCCAGGCAGTGGTGTGGAGGAGGGGCAGGGAGCGCAGTGTGATCCATGAGGATGGCCATTCACCAGAGTCGTTTCCAAATGAAACAAAAAGGCCACAGAGATGGGGGAAAAGAGTAAGCTGGGAATCTTCACTTAATCAAACTTTGGATTTACCAATGTGTTTCAAATAGTCTTTTTTCCCCAGTGGATAGATTATAGGCCTTAATCTTAATATCTCATAATGGGTGCTAGGGGTTCCAACTTTATTAGAGGAATTAATTGTTTTACCCTTATACTTAATTATGCCAATTTCCTTCTGTCTGTTAGTCAATGGATGCATCTGATGCTGAGGTTATTTGTCCTAAGTGTCTTTTCCCATTTAAATTGTGTCTTTATAACTCTTCCAATATGCAAAATCCCTGGTGTTCAAAAATAACTGGGATAAAAGTTGGATTGTGGGTGGTGGATAATCCAGTCCAACATCAGGGCATTACTGACTCATGGAAAAAAATGCCTCTTTCCTGAGTCTTTCCCGGTGAGGTCATTGTTTTCAGACAGTGTGTACCTAATATAAAAAAATGCTCAAAGTCCATGCTTCATTTCAAACCAGTGCTTTATCAGGAAACTGTTTCCAAAGCCATAATGAATAACCAGGCTGGTAGTAAAAAAAAAGCCTCTCTGAGTTATAGTAGTTTTTTTTTTTTTGGAATCCTAGTATTTAAAAAAATAATAAAAAGCCCATCTGGTGGAGATGGTAATTCATTAAGGAAAAAGGAAGCAGAAGGCTTGGGAAAATCAATCATTTTCTTTTTGAGTTTCATGCATTTGGATTTCTGTGAAATGACAGTGACCAAAATCTGGATTCTGGATTGTGCAGAGTGGAGGAAAACCTTGGGAACATTCTTGGCGTGTTTTAATCGCGGCTTCCCAGAAACGAAGGTTTTCTGCGGGTGTGGCGTCACGTTGCTGATGGATGTGCTCTTACAAGTGGTCGTTAGAAGGGGCAGGAGAGACGGGGTGGGGAGAAGAAGGGCATGAGGACTCTGTGCGTGAGGAAGGAGCTAGACTCACTCAGGAAACTCCTCATTCTTCCTGAGCCGCCCGGCACACCCAGAGGGGGGCACACCCCTCCCTTGAGTCCAGTTCAGCCCACAAGCTCCTGGGAGGAGAGCCAGGGCCCCAGCCTCTCCTTTGGGGAGCAGAGGCAGTCCTTCTGTGTGCCAGCCGCCTAGGAAAGAACAGCTGAAACCTTAGAGCTTTGTGCATGTTAATGACCTTGGCAATGACTGAGCTTGTGGACCCTCATCACAGCGCTGGAGACTGCAAAGGTTTGACTGTCCGTTTTGTAAACTCAGCATATAGACTGTCTGGGGTGGACCATGATTTTAAAGATGAAGAAAGGTGCAGAACTCTTCCATTTGATAAAATAGCTTTACACTTACAGTATGCTAACACAATAGATAATCTATTTATGTGCATAATATATATTTGTATACAGTGCACATCTTATATACCAACATATTTACAATATATCATTCACATTATGGGATGTTAAAATTGACTATAACTGTTTTGTAGCCCGAGCCCAGCTCAATTTAACCAATAGGAGGTTGATCTCTTGGGCAATTTAAAAGATATCCTTGGGGACTGTGGGCAAACACCTGCGATACCGTTTCTGTGTATTTTGTTTGAGTTTGGATGCCATCCCTAGAATGCTCTCCCTACGGTTGGGTTTTATGGGTGAGCTTGTGGGAGGCTGGCTTCAGGAGCATCCCTGCCTATCCTGCCAGCATCCCCAGGGGCTGACAGCTGACACCACATCCAACAGACTGCTCCAGAGGGCGACCTGACCAAATCTTGCAGGCTGCTCCATTGAAACCAGCAGACTGTGGCGATCGGTTGCAGATTCTTTTGATACTGGACCCCGTAAGATAAGAGAGTGTGCCTTATTTTGGTTTCTGGAGAGTAGACTAGTGGGTAATTCCAGATAAGGCAGATAGGCTTGATCCCTTCCTCCTTCACTTCCGATCGCTCTGCTCTTCTTGGTTTCCCAGGACCTCTGGGGAGCTCGGGTTTTCCTCCCTACCCAGGACTTGCAGGACTGGGGAGCCTGGGTCTGCTGCACTGTACATGTACACACTTGTTAAGAGGTACAAAGGCATTCAAGGTTGGCCTAGGCTGTCACTGATGAATAATTCACGGTGGCTTCGTGTGCCATAAAATTTTCTCCTGTAATTGAGCATTATTTTGAAAGACCATGCTCGTTTAAAACTCTGGTAATGGAGTTTTGTATTCTTTAGCAATCCGCCTTAGACATTTACTGGGAAGACAAAAGTTGACAAACATCAGAACAATAAAATTTAAAGCTGACAATAGCCCCACGTAGGCAGTAAACCAAGAGCTCTGCTCCAACTTTTCTTCCCCGGTTCTTTATAAACAGTAGCATCACCTGATGTTTACAAAAGATTCTTTGACACTCTCTGGGTTCTCCTCAAAGAGAGAATCTGAATTTCACTAACAACATTATGTGCATTGATTGGAATTCGTTAATGTAGTACTGTATTTAGAGTCAAAAACTATGATTCTATGACTTGCCTAACTGAAAGGGGTCTTAGTGATAAAAGTAGAAGGTCTCAAGATGTCTATATGTCTCTGTTTAAATAAATTTGAAGTCCTCTGTTTTTCCTGGCACTGTAGAGAGAGTGGATTTTAATTTGGATTTCTAGGAAAGACAGGGCAGGTTTTGGAAAAATCTCACATGGGAGAGAGACTAAGTAAACAGAGTAAGCCATATATCTAATTATATTTTCAGTGGCCAAACCAGCAAGAATAATTTCATTTATTTTTCTCATTTTTTACTACTCTCCTCCATTTACTCCAGGGCATATATTAAAGGTATTTGGAGTCTTTCTACTTGCTGCCAGCTGGAATCCACAGAATGTGCATCTCTAGAACACTCAACAGTTGACTTGAATCTCAGTCGTAATTAAATTGGAAGTTGGCAAATTATTTTGAGACTTAAAAACAGGCACACCTTATGTTTGGAACATAAGGGGTTTCACTACTCTGTATTGTTTTAAAAGTATTCTCTGTAGGGAATATTGACAACACATTTTAATTAACTTTTTTTTTTTAATGGAAGGATATATAATAAACAAGTCTGACCATGCTTACATTTTATCTCTTATTCTCAGTAACTGATTCCCTGATGTTTTAAAACAACAATAACACCTTGCAGCTGCTCATCTATCCCTTTTTAACAAGAGTAGATTACCCCGTCCTTTCTCTCCTGGCATACCTTGAAAGCATTGGCTGGTTAGGTAGCTACTCTAAAGGGTATACTTAGAGCTAGTGTTTGCATACAGTTATTAGTAATTTAGGCATATGAGCTATCCAGCCTTCTATTTTATATTAAAATCTGACTGCTGGCACATGCATCATTAACACACCTTAAAGGTTGGGGTGATAGCCAGGATAGCAATTCAGAATATTGGGACTTAACAAGATGTATCACTAAGTGTCATTCATTTCCAAAAAGGGGAAAAAATGCAATGTGTTGATTAGCACTCCTTTTAGGGTTCATACAAGAGAATGGAAATGCTGGACAGGTTTTTCTGCTTTCAGAGGCAGTCACAGCTGCGTCTGCAAATCAGCTCTGCCAAAGTCGGTGACCAGTGGGTCAGTCAGAACATGACATTGCCAGGAACGTGCCTGAGGGGTGAGAGCAGGCAACAGCCCTGGAGCATTGGGCACTGAGTTTCCATAAAACAGTCACCAACAACAGAATGGGCTTGGAGGGCTTTTGCCTGAGTTGCACACTCCCCGGGCTTGTGACCACACCAAGGGACCTTGAAGATAGAAACTCCCCTAGGCTGGTATTACTCATCTTTTTAATATTTTGCATGGGAAACATATGTCATGCTGACATGTGAGTTGGAGTGGTGTAGAGAGTTGGAATGAGATGTAGGATACACAGTGATCTTGGGGAAAAGTCAGCGTTTAATGGAGTAGTATTATTTTGTGGGATACACATCTCTTTTGATTATTTTTAAATGGTTTAAATAGCCTACTGCCCCCATTTTTCATATATAAGGTGATGGTGGCTGTATGACCACCTCAATGCACATACAGACTCTTGAATTTCATCAGCCAGTTCACTTGTAAGGCTCTTGGCCTCACATCTTTATTAGTATTACTATTTTTGACTTTAAAGTTACTGTCACTGTACTAGTCTGTCTCTAACTGGCAGCTTCATCAGGGAGAGTCTGATGATGGGTCATACCCTGGACTTGGCCTTAGAGCTGTTCATTACCATTGTTAGTTATAATTAATTTACTAAGCACCTTTCGACAGGTGGCAGGCACTGTGCTAGGTACGGATCAGCATAAATCTCTGTCATTTAGAATTTATAATCTTGGAAGCTCCACTGGCACGTATGGGCCAAAGATATGCCGGGCAGCTAACCAACATGAGGCATTATGTGATGACTCTGAGCAGAGTGAAGAATGCAAGTAAGTGATGTGAGAGGTCGTAGTAACCTAAAGAAGTCACCGAAGGTAGTCCCCTAAAGAAATTAGGATGGTGACTAGGGAATGCCCGGAGGCTCCTTGGGATATAGGTGACCCCTCTGGTAACAAGGGCCAAATGTGACCATGCTCACTTCTCATGTTGGCTCCAGTATGAGGGAAGCTGTCTCTTGTCCTCAGGAGCCATTTCTGCCCCTCCCCACTGCCAGAACCACTGGGAACTGGGGATTTATTTTCCCCTTGCTACCATGACTGTTCTTTGGTGAATTTCTAAGTTATTTTCTTAATATAAATGTACAATCATGGACATGTGGAAGGAAAGCATTGTCCTTTTGAACCCAATATACTGGCTAAGTGCTCAAGCTCTAAGAGCGGAGAGATTTAGTTTAAATCACAGCTTTGATACCTACTAGCTGTGTAACTTTGGGCAAGTTTCTTAATTTCTCTGAGCCTCAGTTTCCACATCTATAAAACAGAGGTAACAATACTATCTGCTTTGTAAGATTGTGAGGATTAAACGAGAATATCTATAAACCTCATGGCACAGTGCCTCCTCACACGTCATAATGAATGGGTGATATAATTAGTAATTATAGTTCCGTCTGAGAGATTCAGATTCTTGCAAATTATTTATATTGTAGAACAGTGCTATGGAATCCAAGGCCTTGATTCTAGTTTGTCTACTTTATCTTACTTTTATGTGTGTGTTTTGTTTTCTTTATTTTTAATTATACAAATCATGCAAGAATAAGCTTTTGCTGTAAAAATTTCAAACAATGCATGAGAGGTAAAACCTCGCCTTGCCCACCATCCAAACCTAGGGGGCAACTGCTATGATCACTTTTATTTAGTTTATTTTCATCAAAGTAATGCATGTTTCTAGCTTTAAAAGTCAGAGTGTCTTGTCCCATGAATGGAGACAAAGTTTTCGGCATGACTTCCTAAGATTACCAAAACTGTGGCCTTTCTAAATGAGACTTTTTGCATGTTTATATCCCATGGTTAAATAAACTTGAAGTCATTACATGGTTTAAGGTATTTCTAATTTGACCTGTTTGGCAGGGATAAAATTATTAGTACACAACAGAGATCTGGTAAGACCCTAGAACGAAAGTCAGCAGATTTTCTCTGTAAAGAGCCAGATAGTAAAATTGTAGATTGTATGGGATATATGGTTTGTGTCGCTGCTGCTACTGATGCTTCTTTCTCTTTTCTTTCTACTTTTTTAAACAGTCCTTTAAAAATTAAAACAAAAATCAACATTCTTAGTCGTGAGCCTGTACAAAATTGGTCTGTGGGCGAGATTTGGCCTGTAGGCTATAGTTTGCTGACCCCTCTCTGGAATATCTGAGGAGCAATGAGTATGGAATAAAATGATCAAATGATCATTTGATCCTTGACCTCATCAAATGATCCAAATGCTTGATATCACTGATACCGTCTCCCTGGCTCAATCATACACTGGACTGTAGGCTCCATGCAGGAAGAAACCAAGTCCAGCCTGTTCATCATTGTGTATCAGTATCTTCTAGTATAACACCTGGCACATAGTAGATACTCCACAAAAATTTACTGAATGAAAAAAGTCAAATAGTACTGTAAGACTTATTTTAAAAATTAGCAGTTTCACTGGTTTCTTCTGCTACATGATGGCTTTCAAATTTTTAGATTGCCATTTCTAGACTTTGCATTTAGTTATTTACTGTGAAGAGTGTAAACGAGTTAAATCTTAACCTTTCTTTGTAGTAAATCAACAGATAATGTCTACTATGAGAAAAAAAAAAATCAAGAGATGGCCATACAAGCATCTTATTTAGAAAGCTGGAATTGAGTACTAGGAGTTGGAAAACGTTGCCTCCTCTCTCTTATCCCGTCTCTGTGCACAGGGGTCAAGACTTGAGATCTTCCAGCTTGGCAGAGCATCTCATGTCATCGTCACTTGGGATTGCGCAGGTTAGTCTCCTGGCAGAGGGAAGAAAAGAAGGAAAATGGGGTTTAACTCTTTCCCATAAGACTGTCACTGCATCCTGTTCACAGTATTATCCTTCATCCCTGCCTTCAGCAGTTCCTGGTGCCTCCACCTTCTGGGCCTTTCCTGGCTTGCCCCAAGTCAACACCTCCCCCTCCAGATTAACTTTTACCCTTTTCCTCTTTGGTTATATCATCCATTCACTTTTTCGCTTTCAAGATTGTGACAGCATCTCTGCTCTGCTCTTGTTCCTCCCTTGTTTTATTTTTTGACTTTTCGAGAAGGCACAGAGATAAACACATGTTCAAAGCACCACGTTTAGCCAAAAGTTTCATAGTTTCTCTAGATTTTAGCACTCACTACTGTCTTATACTCAAATTATCTCACATTTTATTTTATCTCCTACAACAGAATTGTAAGTTTATTGATATTAGAGTGTATGACTTTTATATCTTTCAGAAATCTCAGTAATGAGTACATGGTGAGTGCTTACTAAATTCTTGCTGATCACTTGATTTCTTTTGATATCTGGCTAACAAGGGTCATTTATGTACATTACCCTTAAGAGCATGGGCCCATTAAAAACCATGCCAGTAAAAAATTGCGACTTTTTCATTTTTACCTTTAAGATTTCAAAGAAATGGAAGTATTAAGGGTATTTTCAGACAAGGCACTCTTGTGTCAATTAGCTAGTACAGCTTCATAAACTATTCCAAAATTCAGAAGCTTATAGCAACAATGATTTATCATTTTTAATGACTCTGCAGATTTGGCTGGGCGTCAGCTACTGCAGGCTAAAGTGGTGGGCAGTTTGGCAAGCTTACTCACATGTTTGGGGGCAGCTCTGCTCTATGTATCTCTCTTCTTCCTCTTGGCACCAGCTGGCTATCCCAGCCATGTCCTTATCATGGTAAAGCAGAGGGGCAAGAAAGCAAGGAAAAACTCGCATAGCCTCTTGAGGCCTAAGTTCAGAACTGGCATTCTGTTCCTTCTTCCTTATTCTGTAGGCCAGAGTAAGTCACATCGTAAGTCCAGCCTCAAAGTGAGAGGGCATTGCAAAGTTACACGGCAAGGGGCATGGGTATAAGGAGGGGTGATCAATTAGAGCCACTGATGCAGTCTTCCCCACCATGCAGTAGCAGTAGCATTGGCATGAATGCACATTGTGGAGAGTAAAGAAATAAAATTCTTATTCTCACTTAACCTGAAAGCCCTTCATTCTTGATTTAAAACAAAGAAAAAAAAAAAAAGACAATTCTAACCCTTATGGAACTTTCTAACCAAACTTGAGGAAATGATACACAGATAAAACCAATGTACAAGATATTTATAGAGCAAAAAGCTAAGAAATATAAGATTTGAACACTTTATGTGACTAACCTAAAGCAGAATTTTCCTATGAAGGGCAAGATAGTAAATATTTTAGTCTTTGTAAGCCAGATGGTCTCTGTTGCAACTACTCAACTCTGGGATTATAGCACAAAAACAGCCATAGATGGTACATAAATTAATGGCTGTTTTATTTTTTTATTTTTTATTTTTTTTGAGACAGAGTCTCACTTTGTTGCCCAGGCTAGAGTGAGTGCCGTGGCATCAGGCTAGCTCACGGCAACCTCAAACTCCTGGGCTCAAGCGATCCTACTGCCTCAGCCTCCCGAGTGGCTGGGACTACAGGCATGCGCCACCATGCCCGGCTAATTTTTTTCTATATGTATTAGTTGGCCAATTAATTTCTTTCTATTTATAGTAGAGACGGGGTCTCGCTCAGGCTGGTTTCGAACTCCTGACCTCGAGCAATCCGCCCACCTTGGCCTCCCAGAGTGCTAGGATTACAGGCATGAGCCACCACGCCCGGCCAATGGCTGTTTTAAATAAAACTTTATTTACAAAAACAGGAGGCAGGCATTAGTTTATAGACCATTGGCCTTGAATATTGAAAGAAATAAGAAAGAGTCAGCTATGGAAGAGTTTTTGAAAAATGATTAGTGGTTTGAAAGTCAACAAAGATTAGTTGGGCTTAACAAGATATGTTTTAGTAAAGAAGTCAGAAAGAAATTGTGTGGTCGTTCAATGAATTTTCCAACAGGTTGATGTAGTTCAGTCAGCATGAATACTTGCTACAGATTATTTCTGCCCTGAAAGCCTGTTTGAAAACATGTTTACTAAGAATGTTAATATTTTTGCTTAGCTGGAGAATGAGAAAAAAGGATTAGAAATAAAATGAAAGAAGTACCTAATTAAAGTGATTTGATTTTATGCCATTTAAGAAATTTTATTTGACTGATGTGACCTAGATTTGTGTAAAGGAATTAAAGGAATTAAAAAGAATGATTTATTTTTAACTGTTGGGAAACCACATGCAGAATTCAAGGGGATATTTTCTACCTCAATTGTATTTCACTGGGATTTTACTTAGCAACCTCCACGTTTTCTTTTCTATATTTTAAGATAAAGTCTGGAATACCATTAGAAAATGAACAGTTGTTTTTTTTTCCAGAAATCCTTAATACCCATTTATTCAATTACAGTCAGCTTGTAGTCGGTAGCCTGTAGTTTGAAATAAATACGTGTGCAAAAATAGTGGCCAGCACACACTATTATTTTATTACAATGTAGGTTTCAGCCTGGGAGTTGCCAACATGGGGCCTTCTACCCAGCGATGATGGCTCTTCAATGAATGACACTCAGCTACCCCTGGGGCATAGGAGGAACATCTAGTTATCGCCAAGCCCATTGCGATGGGGAACCTGTGACCTTGTAGACACACGTGACCTTCTGGATCCTTGAGTGCGGCCTTTTGACTGAATCCACATTTTACAGAAGAAATCCTTTTAATAAAGGGATTTGTTCTGTGAAGTTTAGGTTAGGTCGAGGGGCCGCACTTTCAAAGAGGACTTTCTCCCATTGTATGAGAGCCATGGGAAGAGCCGTGTCTTCAGAGAGCCCAGAAAGGTTATAAGAAGATGGATTATTCGGTCAGAGGATTCTGGGCAGAAAGTGTCAGAGATCCAGCCTCCCAATACACTTGCAGATTGTCCATCTTTTTATGAAAAAGAAAAATTTATTTTTAGTTTCTTTATGACTCTCAAGGCATTTGTATACATTTCTGATTTTGAAGGTTTCACAGTGTGTTGCCTTTTGCAGGGCGAGAGCATTTGAGGCAGGCCCATGAGGAGATTAGCTACTTCTCCCCACGGAGCCAAATCCCTAAGATAGGGGTCGCCACAGAGGATAAGGAAATTGATAGTCAACAGAGAGAAATAGAAGAATACACAGAGACTAAGGTATAGTTTGTAGTTTTATATATATATATATAAAGATCAGATATAACACAGCGGGGAGTACCTAGGCGACTGGTCTATCTCCATCAATGCCAGCAATATGGTTAGATTCATACAGGTTTTTATAATCACAGACATCGATTACTAGTTGTCAGGGTAACATTTGCATATCAGGGAATGCAGTTGCTAGGGGATACAGGTAGTGGGTTAGGGTCAAAAGTCCTCTCCGAGGGCTTCTAATCTATCTAGGTGAACAAACAGGTACAAAGTCTTTCAGGGGCTAGCTTCTAAGTTCTAAGAGGTAGTTGTCAATTAACAGAGGTAAAACAAAAGAGGTATAGTGACTCAATATTTTTTTGATTAGTTATGGTGGACTTGAGGTAGACAGACAGGAGAGAGCAGGAAACCCATCTCTATAAAACAGGTTGTTTATAACCACCAGGCACATCTCTGGGCAAAGTGCACTCATTGTCTCCGGCTCCCATCCTGTGGGCCATATTTGCCTTGTCTTGTCTTTCAAGACACAGGGAAGCTCACAGATTTTGAGATACCAGGAAGCCTTCCTGGAAAACATCCCTACTGGAGGTGTGAGAGCTCTTCCATGATAGCAGCCTCTAATAAGTGAACCATTGAGTCCACACATTCCTTCAGGGCAAAACCCTGCAAACTCCTGTTTCTGTCTTTAATATAGTAATATTGGGTTATACAATAAAATAATGATCTTATGAGCCACATTTCATTAATTCCTCAGTCATATTTTCCCAACAGCCTTTCTCCCTCCCTCACCTCCACAGTAAGAATAATAATTATTAAGATAGCTAATTTTTTTTTGAGTGCTTACTCTGTGACAGCCCTGTGCTAAGTCTTTACCTATCACGTTATCTCATTTAATTGTGTCAACAACTCTGGGAAGGAGACACATGATTACCATTTTAAAGATGAGGAAACTGTTGCTTACAAAAGTATCTTGCCCAACCTCATGGTAAGTAGCAGAGACACCTTGAACCCAACTCTAATTGGAAAGCTTATGCTTTTAGTTCCTCCTGACTCCCTGAACACAAGTGGCTATAAATATGAGGAGGTTTTTAGTTACAATGTACATTTAAAATAGTAACTACTAAGCCGATTCTTAAGGATTGAGATCAAA
>VSMD01001975.1:0-23385 GCA_008750895.1 Mirza zaza | reverse complement strand
CTAGCTGTTTGAGGTATTTCCAAATTCTTTTCCACAAAGGTTACACTAATTTGCAGTCCCACCAGCAGTGTAGGAGTGTTCCTGTCTCTCCGCATCCTCGCCAGCATTTGTTGTTTTGGGATTTCTTGATATAGGCCGTTCTTACTGGGGTTAGGTGGTATCTCATTGTGGTTTTGATTTGCATTTCTCTAATAATTAGAGAAGTTGAGCATTTCTTTATATGTTTGCATGCCATTATTCTGTCTTCTTTGGAGAAGTTTCTTTTCGTTTCCGTCGCCCATTTCTTGATGGGATTGTTTGATTTTTTCTTGTTAACTTTTTTAAGTTCTAGATAGATTCTTGTTATTAGGCCTTTATCAGAGGTGTAGAGAGCAAATATTTTCTCCCACTCTGTGGGTTGTCTATTTGCTCTACTGATGATTTCCTTGGCTGTGCAGAAACTTTTAAATTTGATCAGATCCCATTTGTTTATTTTTGATGCTGCGGTGATTTGCCTTGGGGGTCTTCCTCAAAAATTCTTTGCCTAGGCCAACGTCTGATAGAGTTTTCCCAACATCTTCTTCTAGGATGCTTAAGGTTTCATGTCTTAGGTTTAAGTCTATTATCCATCTTGAGTGAATTTTTGTGAGAGGTGAGAGGTAGGGATCCTGATTTGCTCTTCTGCATGTAGCTAACCAGTTTTCCCAGCACCATTTGTGCTGGGAAGAGAGATTCTTTTCCCCAATGTATATTTTTGTCAGCTTTATCAAAGATTAGATTGCCGTATACTGATGGTTTCATCTCTGGTATCTCAGATCTATTCCAGATATCTATGCTTCTGTTCTTGTGCCAGTACCAGGGTGATTTAACTATTATTGCTTTATAGTATAGCTTCAAGTCAGGAAGACTGATGCCTCCCAGTTTGTTCTTTTTATTTAAGATTGTTTTGGCTATACGAGGTTTTTTCTGGTTCCATACGAAGTGAAGAATTATTTTTTCTAGATCTGTAAAGAATGCTGATGGTATTTTGATGGGGATTGCATTGATTCTGTAGATCACTTTAGGTAATATTGACATTTTAACTATATTGATTCTACCAATCCATGAACAAGGTAGATTTTTCCATCTGTTTAAATCTTCTGCAGTTTTGGGACTTTTTGAAAAAGGCCATTCTCACTGGAGATAAGTGATATCTCATTGTGGTTTTGATTTGCATTTCCCTGATGATTAGAGATGTTGAGCATTTTTTCATATGTTTGTTGGCCATTATTCTGTCTGCTTTTGAAAAGTTTCTGTTCACAGACATATTTTTTGCATTAATAAAATCTCTGCACTTAGATCACTTAACACTTAACACTCTCTGCATCCTACTTTATTTGGAAAGTATGTGGGTTTTAAGAGTGCTTAAAATATTTAAGATTTATAGAGGTCATAGATCCCTCTAGTATCCCTTCCATTTAAAAATTATATTTCTGTATTGGATCATTGCTAAGTTACAGAGATACAGTTGAGAAATAAAGTGCTTCTCTCAGTGGACAAAAGGAGACAGCTTTAAAGGAGTCTGAATGAAGAGTGAGAGCCCTTAAAAGAGGAGGGAGGGCAGAGAGCTCAGCTGGGGCTAAGGGGCCAGCTCTTCCCAGAGGGCATCGCAGGCTCTTTGGATTGTGAGGCTTTTAATTATTATTTGGTGAGTTCCTACTTCAGTAATTAGTGCACACCTTAAGCACTTGAAGAACTGGATTCTGTGCTTAACGTATAATTAGTCTAAGGAGGAAAGGACAGATTATTAAAAATAAGATTGAATTTAGTACATCAGAACTGGTATAACTGCTATAATGTATATTGGAGTAGCCACTTTAGAGAGGAAAGAAAGTTTAAATGAAAGAGATCTGGAAATCAGATGATTAGATTGTAAAAATGGTTATTTTGATCCATTTTCAAAGTAATTTAATTTAAAGGCAGAATACTCAATTAAGTTTATACCGTTCTTAGCTACCACCAAATCTGAAATGTGGAATATACTACAATTGATATTCTGGCAGAAATTTTGGGGAAAGACAATGTGGTATTTTTTGACCCTTGAAATGTTTTCATTTATTACTAAAGTCTGCACAAGAATTTTATTGCTTTTATTTTATTAGAAACTCCTTGAGGCAATTTTCTATTTTATTAATTTATTTAATAATCTGACCTATCATTAACAGCATCATCCATCCAATCCCATATGATTATGAGACACACAGTATGATGTAGTAACAAGTGGTAAACATTACAAGCATCTGTGGTCACTTCATGATTTAATCAACATAGAATTGAATTCACAGAATATAACTTCTTACATTAAGAGAAGCCACAGGTGTTTTTCATGATTACTACTGTTAAGTGGCATCATTCATAATGTGTTTCTGGCTACAAGACAGTAAATGAATTTACTATGAAATGTAAAACTGCTAAGTATTCGATTCAGGACTGTAGAACAAAATGTGGTAGAAACTGAGCATATAAGTAAATCCCTTCAGATGTCCTGCAAAAAGTAATTTCCTGAACGTAAATGGCACAACCCAAGAGTTCTGTTTAAGGAGTCTTTGATTAGAGCTATAGATACATGGCAAAGGTATGGGGTCGGGGCAGAGGGAAATTCATGAGAATCTACACTCATAAGTGAAGATCTGCCTGCCAGGAAGAACACTGACTAAGGGTCACACTACAAGATGCCTATGTGTTGTTTTTTTTTTTTTTCTTTCTTGTTTTTAGAGTATATCAGTGTCGAATATTCTTGAATGGCTTTTTTGGGCATGAGTTTTGCTGATCTTTTGTGCTTGTCTTCTCTTTATTTTTAACTGTTAACATATGACTTACCCTAGTAGAAGTATCAATGTTAAACTACCCAAGTGTTCCTGGAATTAACCCAACACTGGTATTATGTGCTATTATTTATATGGACTTGGTTTACTATATTTTGTTTAGAATTTTCCAATGTACTTTAAGTGAGATAAGGGAGATAATGTCTTTATCTTTCATGGCTATGAGTCAATGAATGCTGTTCCAAACTACAGCACAATTTTCTTTAAACTGGCAATTTGCTTTAGTAAATTTTTATCCATCTTTGGAGACATATTTTAGGATTTCATGGATCTTATTAAGAAAGCAAAGGAAAACATTTGTCTGAAGTTCAACAATTTCTTCAGCACATCAGTTTTCTTTCTTTTCTTCTGGCAATTTCAAATAAAATTAAAACCTTTTTATTAAAAAAAAGTGTGAACATAGTTCCATTTTTCAATCTATTGCACATTTTATGTATACACATGCAGAAAGAGGTATCAAAAACAACATTCACACATTTTTAATGATTTTTATTTCTTGGGTTCAGGTGATTCAAAACTTTATTCTGTTCATTCCTTTCTATTGCTTGAATAGTTGTCATAAACATGCATAATTTTTCAATTAAAAAGGTGTTATTCTTTTAAAAAATACAAGATATAGCTATTATTTTTTTCTTTTTTTTCTTTTTTCTTTTTTTTTTTTGCTTTTAATATCCACACAAGTAAATTCACCTCAGTATTTTCTTATTCCACAAATTAAGTCTAAATTGCTGATTGCCATCTTTGTGTATATCCTATTGTTCAAATGACAAGCACCCTTAGGGTATAAAGGCTGGAGTCTGTTCCAGATCCTTGACCATCTGTTCTGATAGGCCTTTGCCCTTTCCCCTTAAACTTCAAAAGTCTTGGATATCATCCATGGGTGTATGCATAGTTTTTTAACAACAAAACCTAAAATGTCATCTCTTTTTAAATAAAGATTATGAACTATTTTAATATTATAATCAACTAAGACTCAAAAGCCTACTAGTTTGCAAATATTGTATCTTCTTATTTTTCACCATAAGCATGAAAATGTGTGATCTAAGAGTTCATTTATCATTTGGTTGTTTGAAACCTGGGGACAACTCAAATGAGATGGCCTGGCTCAACAGCTCTAGTGGAATGAAGAATTGGGAGGGTCTGAGGAAAGAATAGTGAAGAAAAGTCGCTTGAGCTCCAGATGATTTGAAACCAGCAGAGGTCACAAGAAGGAAGTTGGAAGAGCTGTCAGTCACCAGGGCAAGGTGTTGATTTTGACTGGGCTACTGGATCTCCCTGCCTCCCTGTTCCTTTCTTCCGAGGATCAGAGACTGGTGAATCTGCTTCTTTTTTTAATGCCGGTACTTTAGTAATAATAATAGTTTGTTTTGTTTGATTTTCTTTTTCTGAACAGAATTTTACTTTTGTATTTCTACTCAAGAGTAGAAAAGAATTTCTGGAACCTGCTTATTAGTCTCTAGTGATATAAGAAGGTAGTTTTCTTACTAGTATAAATAATAGCAAAGGAAAGTACAACATTTCAGGGCTTCAAAATGCAAGAGGTCATGATGAACTGGAAGTAGACCCAGGCCCAACTCTATGGAAGAATAGAATCAATTACTCACATCTGAGTTTCCTTTTTAGTTCTTTGTCCTTTTGCTTCTACCCTCCTGGAGGCTGTTCTATTAAAGGTCTTCAGTGATGCCAATACAAGAATTAAGTACATACATCTTTCTGCTTTTGACTGAAATTATTTGACTTCTCTGGGCATTTGAGACAGTTGTACTATTCCATTCTCTGTGACAGTTTCTCCATAGATGCTGAAACACCCTATCTCATCTACTTCCATTTTCACCATTTATTTTGATTCTTCTTTGTTTATATTCTCTAGTCTTCCCTGTCACCTTTTAGAAATTCTTATTTTTTAAGATCCGTTTATCTTTCTATTTTATATATTTTCTCCAGAGTCATCTTTTCTATCCATATGCCTTCAAACACCACCTATTTGGTGATGAATTGTTTCAGATTTCTCTCCCTGGGTTTATAACTAGTTATTCAGCATTTGGTTTGGCATCTCTGTCTGGTCCACGTTACTTTACACTGGATAAGTACAACACATCCAGTTGATCATCCAACTAGAAAGCAGGGAGTAAGCCCAGATTTCTCTCTTTGCTGAATGTTCCACAAACAGCCACTAATAATGTAAATGTAATGACTACCCATCCCTAATATCTGATCTCTCATCTATAAAATGATGCTACTTTTAGCTACTTTTAGTTATCTTTTAGCTCAATATCTCAGCATCTCTCACCTGGATAGTTGTCATGGACTCCTATCTGGTCTCTCAGTTTTGAGTCTTCTATCCCAGGTTCCATTCTTCTGCCCGCCAGGCTTCTAAAATGAAAACTTGATTGTTTTGTTCTCTTCCCTGATTTCCTTCACTTTCTCCTGAAGTAAGTCTGTCATGGCACATGGGGCTCCTCATTATCTGGGTCTGTTTTATCTCACTATTCTTTCCCCACTGTGCCCCACCTTGCAGTTTGTACTCCCACCACCCTGAATCCCTCTCAATTTTTAAGACATAACACACTCTCTTGTGTCTTTATGTCATTTTTCATTTTATGATCGTTGCCTAGAAAGCCTTCCTCTGAATACGAACACCTGCTTTTTTCTTTCTTCCTAGCACTTTGTTTAAACATTGCCTTTCTCAGAAGTTCATGGGCCTCCTCTTCCTCAGGAAGAATTTATTCTCCAGCATGTGATCTCATGCTGTGCTTGAAAGTCGCTTCCGTTGTAGCCTCTACATCGGATTTTACCTGTTTGTTTCACTTGCCTGATCCCTTTCCCAAAGTATAGTCCTCTTGGAGGCAGACATTATGTGTTTTTGGTAAACCCCTGCATGCCTGGGTATAAGAAGTAGTTAAAATATATTTTTTAGAAGGAATGAATACATGTAAAGAGAATAAGTGAGAAATGGCATTTTTTTTTTATTAGATGCCGTATGGTATCTGCAGAAAAACGGGGTTTTGAAATCTTGGCAGACATTTAACAATTGTGCAAACTAATGTTACAATCCTCTCTAATAACCCATTCCATAGCTGTAAAGTAAGAATAACAACACAGACTTCTGAACAATGCTAGGAGCATAAAATGAGATAGGTAGGTGAAAATGCCAGGAGCATAGGAGGTGCTCAAAAAGCATTGAGTCTCTTTCTCTATGTATCTCTGCAGAAGCCTACCTCTGGAGATAGTAGTAGTAATAGTAGTAGTAGTTTCTTTAATTAAATGGTTGCTTTTAATTATTTCTCTTAGACAAACAATTTAAAAATATATTTTATTTTGAAGTTCTTGCTAATTTGGAGAAAAACGTGACAGAGTTGTAAATGGCGGTACCAGCATATGTAAAGACTGAAGTTCCACACCTGTTGAGGATAAAATAGGCTCAACTAATTGTTTCTTGCCTTTCTTTCCAAAAATAGCAATTACTGAATATTTAATTGCTGCAATGAGAAATATTCAGAGCCCGAAAACCAGTAAGGGAGGAGGGAAGGAGGAGAAGCAGTTGTGGGATCTACTCTTCTCCCTTTTCCCTTCTTCTCCAACACACCTGGCACTCTGCTCATCACCATCTACCTGAGACTAGCACAGATGCAGGGGGAGAGGCAAGAACAAAACTTTTGTGGGACATGTTGGTGATGCTGTTTATATTCAGGCCAAGGACAAGACATAAATAAAGTATGACTTGCTGAAAACAGGTACCTGGGGTAGCTCCCTGTAAATATGGGATACATTTAGATTAGACATGGTTAAGTTCAAAATTTTTCTTATTCTTTCAAGCCACATTAAACCCAAATCATGTAATCTGAAATACAAATTAATTAACACATCCTATTTAATAAAAAGAAATGTCAAGATCTCCTAAGTTAATTAGTGATTCATTTTTTCTCAACTATCCCTTTTCATCCACAATTAGTGAGAAAGCTTTTGATTGTGGTAGCTGTCATTTTTCTTTTTACAAGCTGTGAAACACTCACTAGAACACATCTTTGATGAGCATATTGTCACCTACTAATGTAATAGGACATTCAATTTTTTTTCAACAAAATGATAAAGAATAAAATCTTTTGATAAAAGTATTCTTTGATATTATAAAAGTGATCTCAGGTTTCCAGGCTGGTGACTGCAATTTTGAAAAGGATTCATTAATCACAGTGGAGTAATTATCTTTGGCAGTCATCTTTCTCTGAGTTTTGAAGAGCCAGTCCAAAGGTGAATTTTATTATAGAGTTAAGAGGAATAGAATACCTGTGATGTTCAATAAAGAAAGAAATTTAACTACAAAAAGCAGTATTTGAAAGACAGTGTATAGTGAAATAAGCATAGTCCTATAATCATGTAAGGACCACAAAAGTTTAATCCTGAATCCTCTACAGAATTGACATTGACCCTTTAACATGAACAAGTTACAGGGGGATGCACAGTAGATTATATATAGAAAAACATCAAGATTTCCTAGATTTAAACATACTGTGTGTCAGTCAACTCTCCAGGTGCTCCTCACTTTGAAAATAAACTCATAAACTAAGCCGATAGGACACATGTAAGTCCAAACCTCTCTGGATTCAGGTTCAAATACTTTTCTATCTTTTCTTTGGTTTGTGTACACTTATATAGAGAAGGTAAAAGACAGGTCAGGTGTGCGATAGTAACCCATGCCAGGACTCTGTGCCAAGAAAGCAGGTTGAATTTGAAAAATTCCATACAAGAAAGTCTGAAAATAACTAATTAAAAGTGAAGTGGAAAATATACTGAAAGCTGATACTGTGAATTAGGTGGATACTTTCTTATTCAAATATACTTAATAACTGATAGCATAAAATATAATGAATAAAAATTAATATCCTATTCTTGTAGAACTTTGAAATATATATGTTAATTTCAGAAAGCCTTATAGGGGTTGTTCTCTAACCCTAGATTGATGCCTCACAAAGCATATTTCTCAGCAATCTCATAGCATGATTCTGGTTTGAATCACTTCCTTAGCTCTAGCCTCAAACTCTTTTCTTAGCTTGGGACTCTGGTCCAAACATCTACTAAATGTTCTAAAGTTCTTCAATTAAAAATGTTTGTCACTGACCTTGTCATCTCCCTAAAGCAAATTATCAGGCTGCATTTTCTTTAAATTAATGGCACTGTTCTCCATACCATCTTCCCAGCTAAAGATTTCATAGTCGTCCTTTATTCTTCTTTCTCCCTTAGCTCTCCATACCCATTCTGTTGACAAGTCGTGTCAGCATCTCTGAGATGCCTCTGGGATCATTTTCTCTTTTTTATTCTCAGGGCCATTGTGTCAGGTCCTGCTCTCACCTTCTCTGACCTGGATTATTGCTCTGGCCTTCTAGTTGGTGTCTTTGCCCCACTCTCACCCACTCTAATTCTTCTGCTAACTGCCACCAACATAACAGTGGCTTCTTCTACCTCTTGCTTAAAACACCTAGGTGTTTCTCAATGAATTATAGTTTATACTCACTAAAGCATATACATTATCTTATAATATGGCCCAAAAGTATTTGCCTAAGCTCATCTCCTGTACTTCTTACTTCTCTTGTTCCAGCCCAACCTCTCATCCTCCTTGTCTTTGCCCAAGTTTTCCCTCTATTAAAAATTCCCTTTTCTACCTTTATAGATAACTTTAGCCACCTGACACACAGTCATTTTTCAAGACTCAGTTCAAATGTCCATTCCCTGAGACACATTTACTGAAGTTCCCCAAAAAACTGTAACCACTCCCCACTGTGAACTTCATTAGTACTTTGAGAAAATATTTGTCATATCATTTAAAACAGAGATTATCCCATACTACTAAGTGAAGTATCCCAAGAATGGAAAAACAAGAACCACATATACTCACCAGCAAACTGGTATTAAATGAGCAGCACCTAAGTGGACGCATAGGTACTACAGTAATAGGGTATTGGGCAGGGGGATGGAGAGGGGTGAGGTGGGTATATACATACATAATGAGTGAGAAGTGCGCCGTCTGTGGGATGGTCATGCTGGAGACTCAGATTTGTGGGGGGCGGGGGGAAAGGGCATTTATTGAAACCTTAAAATCTGTACCCCCATCATATCCCGAAATAAAAAAAAAAAAGGAAAAAAAAAACAGAGATTATTATAAAACTGGCTGATTCCTAGAATCACTTGAGGAAGTTTTCACCAATAGAGCTTCACATTCCTGGATTCCACTATAAATTTCTGGGTTATTATCCTGGGGATGAAGTCCCAGAAGTGCTCCAGTACCTTGAGAGGAATGGATATACTTAGCCATCTCTCTATTGCCAACCTTTCTAGGATGGTGCCTAAAAAGAACATTAATGACTATTGCCGAATAAAATATAAACTCCATTAATCATTTAGTCTTTCATTCAGATCTAAAACTCACTCTGCTCTAATCTCCAACCCAAATCTGGAGTTAGCTTGGATTAGAATGTACTGAAACTCAAAGCTGGTAAATAGGTGGTGATTGCTTTGGCTCACAGACCTCTTTAGTGTCAAAGACACCATGTTACAGAGTGAATTGAGCAAGGGCTTTGGAGATGGTTAGAGCTGGATTCATACCTGGCTTTGTGATTTTCTAGCTATCCAATCTTAGACACATTACCTAGTTGGACTGAGCCCCAGTTTCTTTACACATAATACAGTAATGAGATTAAATGCCACAAAGAGTGGGAAGAATTAAAGAAGATGGTGAGGGTAAAGCACAGAACAGAGTGGACATGTATTGACTCTTATTATAACAAATCCTTAGTGATGTTCATTAACTTCATGAGTCAACATCTGATAATATTCCATAAATGTGTACTCTCTTCTGATACACAGCATATAAAATCTTCAACTATAGGCATAGGATTTTGCTCACCAACTTGAAATAAAATACTTATATAACTTTCTCTCAATTATCACTTACTAGAAAATCATTACATGTAGAATAAGAACTCTCTATCTACAGTTTACAATCCTGCATTAGCTTAGGGAAAGTTAAAGACTTAGGACAAACTTAGGGAATATAAAACTTGGGGGCGATTCTTCAGACATCCATCCTTTCTATGTGGACATTGGAACATTTTCTGAGCACCAAAAGGAAAGAAGAGTCCACTTATACCAATAAGTGGTGTAAAGACATCTTTATCTAGCTTAGTAATGATGTAAGAACATTTGTGTGTGGCAGAATGATGCTGTGGTGTTCCTATCTACTGATCACTTTCTCTTAGTCTTGATACCTTTGAACAAAGGCGATTCCTGGGCAGGCCCTGTCCTTCAGGATATTCCATTGTAACACATATTTCAGAAGAAGTTCTTAATTGATAATTAATCATCCCACTTTCATTTGGCTTAGGAAACCTATAATTTTGGCAACAACACTTTGAGACGTTTCACATGATATCTTTGTTCACACTTTATATGTGTGCCTGTGTGCAATAAAGCAGGCTCAAAAGTGTCTATCCTGTCACATTTCATCATATCACACTAATAAAATTTGACATGCTCAGGGATGTGGTGATGAATAACCATATGTGATGACATCTTAGGGAAGGCTTAAAAAATGATGTTCTGTGGTGGTTTCTAAGCCTTATGTGTATTTCCAACTTGTTGAAGTAACCCTGACAAAATAAAATTTTCCATCCATGAAAAGATCAATTTAGTCCTTTAGCATCAATATCACTAAAATAAATTAACATTTAAGCCTGCCAGTAACCATCAAATAACGTAGGATTGTAAAATAGAATATACCTAATATTTCAAAAATGGTGTACTATATTTTATATGAATGAGCAGGCAAGAGCTGTGAGATACTCATCAGGAAGAACAAAGATATTTGTCAGAGTTATTTTATACTTCAACATATATATTCCATTAAAAGAGTGGAATTGAAATGTTCCTAACACAAAAAAATGATAAATACTTGAGGTGATAGATGTGCCGGTTACCCTGATTTGATTATTACACATCGTGTGCCTATTATCAAAACATCACATGAATGCCATACGTATATACAACTATTATGCAAATTTAAAATAAAAAATAAAAATAATGTATTTGGGTCATTGTTGGCTTTTTGATTATTCTGTCTCCTAAAGTAGTAATTATTTGCATAACTATTAAACTGGCATCTGAAATAAACTTCCTAGTCTTTGCCATCATTCTGTATCATTATCCCCATTTACTAGTTAAATAAACTGAGGCCGAGAAAGTGGAATTAACAAGCTAAAAGTCACATAGCTAGTAAGTAGCAGAATAAAACTAAAAATCAGATATTTGGGGCTATGTCCAAACACTGAAATTTCCAGATCCTGCCACTCTCCTGTCCCCTTAGACAGAGCCGAGCATTTTGCTAGGACACCACATCCTTGTGTCACTCTGACCACCTTTCCTGGAGAGTCTCATGGTGAGGATTTTATTCACTAGAAGATGAATGACTGGTGACTTGTGACTGAGAGCTGCGAGCTGACTCACACAACCACTCAGAAGACTTCCGTACCCTGTGAAAGCACACTGGGCAATTCTACTCTGATTAGTAGCACATTATAACTTCTGAAATCAGGCAGCTTCTAAAACCCAGCAGGGTGCTTCTAGAGAAAGCCTTGTTGAAACTCTTCTTGAACATACTAAATTTCATGCTAAACTTTGAAACTGAAGCCTACAAAATATTTCCTATGTAACATGATCTCAATAGTCTATAATTTTATATTAAAAATAATTTATCCATTGGAATAAATTAGCGAGCATGAAATAATGACTTATTAATATGTAATAAAAAGTGTTCATGATTTTACTAGTATTTAACTTAGAAGTGGTAAAATAGAACTAAAAATTACTGAAGAAGCAAAATTTTTATTGCTTTTGCTTTAAAATATTGTTTTCTAAATAAGAAACTTTTGGAAATAATTTCTTGCCTTTTAATGGAGAATTAGTAAAATATCTCAATACCTGAGTAAAAGTTAACATTATAGATTCCTGTTTGGAGAGACATTATCAATACATTCATTTATATTTTTGTGATTTTAGTATCTTTTCTGATGTAGGAAATGCAATATGACAATGATTTATAAATGGCTAATTTCTGTACCAATATGACATAGTGAATTTTATCCATATTAAGTATATGTAATATAATTTCTCATAAATAGCATGTTGATAATGATCTATGGATAAAGTGATGGGTAAGAGAAACATATTTAGGATTTGTCACATGAGGCATTATTTTTGAAATGCTAATAATGTCCATTATTCTGGACTCAGTATCTGTGTACTTTAGTCTGTAGCATGTGGACAACATCACTATTTGGGGAAAAAGAGAAATTTTATTGAAAGTGAATATAATTTGCTACAACTGGTCACCATTTTGTAACAAGAAATAGTTATACATCTCTCTAGCTCACTTCCTTCGAGTTCCTTCAAACATTCAATTACCCAATGAGTTCTGAAGATTTATCATGATTTCATATCATGAATATATAGGACTTTAAATACTGTGCTTGGCAATTACTATGAAGATACCGTCTAACCCTACAATTTTTCAAATGCATTTTAGCTGTGTGTCCAAAGTCAAACTTCTAAATAACTTTTGAGCTAAAAATAGACTCCAGGAAAAAAACAGTGCAGTTGTTGATTCAATGCACTATAATGTACTCAAATAAAATTTTCCATTAATTTGGGGAAAAAAAAAAAACTCTAATTCTTTTCATTTACTACCACCTTTAATTTTGTTCCTAAAATCAAAGCATAGTTGCCAGCAGAGGCCACTAGTGGCTTGAAAACTTTTACGGCTGAAGCCAGAGACAGGAGGAGCTCAGTACTCTTTAACTTAAAAGATTTGCTTACTGAAAGTCACATCTAAATTGGAAAATTCTGCGTTTTTCTTTTTCTTTCTACTGTTTTGGAGGGGGTGACATGGTATGGGAAAGGGCTTAATGTACCAATTTGTTGTCTCCAAGACAGAGAAAGAATTAAATAATTAGCCAAATGCAATGACTTATTGTATGTTCTTGTGAAAGGAAGAAAAGATTTAACTGTAGTGCTTCCATTTCATTCGGTGTTACCCTTCTTTCCTTTGCTTATCGTTTTATCTCCATCACTTCTAGGCTACCATTTATATGTCTAGTCAAAAAGCAGCCACAACAGAAACACTGTTGGTCAGTGGTAACAATAAAGATATTTTTAGGAGCCCTTTATGGATTCACAATGATTATCTAGAATTTGGGTAGGCAGAAGAGCGGTAGGTTGACTGCTTCATAAACCTTTACTATGTAGATCTTCAATTGAAAAGAAAGAAGGTATTTTTACAGAAAGAAATAACCATTTTTGCATTTCCTTAGTTGAAAAGATTTCTTTTTTACAACTAGTCTATTATCTCTCAAATAATGCTTCCACAAAAACACTCATTTCATGATCAAATGTGTTTTGGTTACACTGCACATTATACTGTAGAAGAGACTCATAAGCATACAAATGACTTTTATAATGATTACAGTTAAGAAACCCAAGCAAAAAATAATGTTTTTTGCCTATTACCATCATGTGACACCATATTCCCAGGACAGCAATTTGAGATACATGGAACTGAGTCAATTGTAGATGTACATAAATATTCATATGATCTCACAAGTGCCCTATTTCTTTTTATTTTGGAGAAAGCTATCATGAGAAATTGGAGAAAAAATGAGTTAATAAACTTTGATGAATCAGGTATTTTGTAAAGCAAGCACAAGGTTAGGCAATTCTGTTTCCATTCCCATAGTCTGAGAAGCATCAAGAAAATGTGTGATTTAATCACCAAGTTTAGTTGTACAGTTGACCCTGAACAACACAGGTCACCGAACCCCTGTACAGTTGAAAATGTGGGTATAATTTTGACTTCCCAAAAAGTTAATTAGTAATAGCCTACTGTTGTCAGGAAGTCTTATCAATAACATAAACAGTCAATTAACACACATTTGAATGTTATATGTATTATATACTATATTCTTATAATAACAAAGTAGAGAAAAGAAAATGTTATTAAGAAAATCATAAGGAAGAGAAAATATATTCACAGTACTGTACTGTATTTGTTAATACTGTAAGTTTACGTCATCCACTTGCAAGATGAATCTTCTGTCTGAAATGGCTAGCAATCGCAACTACAGACCTCAGTCAAGCAATTCAGTGTTGTCTTGTAATGTCATGACTTCTCTCTGCTTCTTGGGAGCACTTCCAGCGTCACTAGTGGCACTTTGTATGGTTCTGTGGTGTTACTCAAGGTTTACGGTATTGCACTAAACACGATGAAAAATTTTCAAGAACTGGAGAGACCACTTTTTACTGTGATACGCAATTTACTGGAGAGACCAACTGCTCACATGGAGATGATTAGTGTCACATGGCATTTTAAGAGGATACTTACAACACTTGGGCTCACCACAATAGGAAGAGGATGTGGCTATAAAATTATTATAGTAATACAGTATGTACTATAGTTAATTTTATGCAGATATGATTTAATATGTTTTTACATTTGTTTACATTTCTCTCAACTGTGAATGGTGCCAGTAGAGTCTATTAATGCTTATGTGTGTAAGTTTTGACAAATTTTAACATTTTATAACAGATTAGGGTATATTTTATGGTAGTAAAAAATGAATTAATATTTACATATGTTTTATGGATTCAGGACATACCTAGCTTTTTCTTATTTTTTTTTTTTTATATTTCTAGGCTGTGTGCTTCATTTGCTACTTTTGTCCAATTGTTACAAATCTCCAAAATTATTTCCATATGTTTATTGAAAAAAACATATTAGCAGACCCTCACAGTTCAAAATTCTGTTGTTCAAGTCAACTGTATTTTGAACAAATAAACTAATTCCTGAATAAAGAAGTTAGAACATACATAGGGTGTACTTGCTTCAACAACGTTTTTAAAAGATTGTGAATAGTTAGGTTAAGAGTTGCCAGAATTAAAGAATGACTTTTATGAGTCAAATGAAGGAAAAAATCCTGCTGTAAAAATACTTTAGAGTTTGAACTCTGCATATCCCAGCTCAAGCAGAACTGCAAAATATGGCATTCATTATTAAACTGAGCGAGAAGCTCAAACAGAAAAATGAGAGATTGTTAAATTAAATAACTTGTCATAAAGCCCCTTATTATTTTAAGTAAGATCATATTTTATTACATCTTAAATACAAACTAAAGAAACGACAAAATAAGACCTCTTCTAGCAATAACAGTAAAGTAAAATAATCATTAAAACATAGATACAAAGATTTAATAATAATATATATTACATATTTAAACAGAAACAATACCTTGTGCTTAACTTTGCGTACCAATAATCTGTATTTAAACGTACCATTCAATGAAATGATTAGGGACACTGTCTTATCCACAGATAAAATAACTATCCCAATACCCTATTTCAGAATGAGCATCTTTTCTCCTATTTCTCCCTCTATAGCCTTTATAGTATTTATATACTGATTACCATAAGCTTTTTCAGTAGCAACTCCTGTTAAGAAAGCATAAACCAATGGTACTAAAATAAGTTGAAGCTAAATGAAATCCCTGTAGTGTTTATTTTAAGATATGTATATAAACTGTTTCACTACATTATTTTAGCATAACTCAGCTAAACTAAGGGAGGAAGAGAGTTAGTAAGGGATTCAGCTGTTTTACTAATATAACTTAATTTTTGTTTATTTTAGGTGTTTAAGAGAAAATTTTATGTTCCTTGTTCTGTATCTCAAAAGTCCTAATGGGCAGTTGAAGCCTTTCTAGCTAATGCTATTGGGCTTTGTGGTTAGTCTGTGAGTAAAAAGTAAACCATTAAAGCCAGAAATTAAGAGATGATATACACAGAGGTGACAATTTCTACTTAGACTATCCCTGCATCTCTTATAGTAGAACTGAATACTTTCCTTTGAACATGGAAATACTCATTGTAATGGAGGCACACACTATCTTTTCTTACATAAAACTTATCTTTATTCATCATCCGTAATTTCTTGTTTGGGTTCCTCAGAGTAGAATGAGAACTTAATTGATACTTGTGAAGGAATATGAATGTCAAATCATTCTAGACTGCTACTACTTCTCCAATATTTGAATGTCATTGTCCTCATATCTAATTCAATATCTATTCATGGGTCTTTCCAAATCAAACTCATTTTTAAAGAAATAGCTCTTTCATTTCATTTTATAGAAATGGCTCTTTCATTTCATTTTATTTTATCAGCAAATAAAATATTCAATTAAACTATAAAATTAGAAGTGACAAGTATAACTGCCATAAACAGATAGGGGGCGAGAAGGGAAGAAATATGAGTTCTTTTAATCATGCAGGTTGGGTGGTGGGAAGCCAACTGTGTAAGTGCCCACAGATGTTATACCAGAATTAGCCTTTACCTCATCTAGGCTTGAGACAACATGGTTTACAGAGGGGAAAAGAAGCTACCAGCAAGCCTGTAAGTCAGTTCTTTAAAGATCAGTTATAAGAGCTTTTAGCGAAAAATTTCAAAGGCCTCTGGATAAAATAAGAAACCAACTTTAGTGCACTTCAAATATACTTCCACATTTTGTTTGTACGCTTAAAACCCAGACCAACCACATCTGTGAAATAGTTATTTGGAAGGCATTGCATTTACTGACTTTAAAATAAAGTCACTTTATTTTTTTTTTAAGTTTTGTATGAAAACACGTATCAAGTTGAATTGAGGTATGACCAGCAGCACAGAATTTTACTCTTCATTTCAAAATGGGGGGGAATGGATATTTTGTCTTTTTAGGTCACAGTGATACTTTATGTTTGATGCCATGCTGGAGTTGATTTACCTAACCAATGAATGTGTCAATTCATTGCCTTCGGTAATGAACATACGGATGTAGAAACTATGGCCACACCAACGCCTTCACACTTGTTCTTTGCAATAGTGAACAAAAATGACAAACTATTTTTACTTGTAGGCCTACCTGACAATAGGTTGATAATTATTATTAAGTCTAGGAAAGGTAAAGAGAAATGGAGGTTTATTTCTTTCAATTTCTATCTGGAGTGGGTTGGGAATGGAGAGGTTGAGGGAAAAGGGTTGGGGAAGTGTTGAACAGCCTATCCCCTTCAGTAGGATTCTTGAGTCTCTGATGGAATCAAGTTTTAACTATTTTGGGAAAATCCTGGGATGATGTAGAAAAGCTGCACTCCAAACTAAGATGGGGCCAAGAGACCAAAGAAATGGCCCAGACCAATCCAGCTTTTAGATGAGTTTATCAGAGGTTACTTACAGAGGGCTGTCATTCTTAGTCAAGATAGGAATCCTCCAGGCACTCCTGGGTGGTAAGACTTCTTCCAAGAGTAAGAACCGCACTGCCTGCCAGTTTATAGAGCCTTAGGTTTCTTTCTGGCAAGTGATGTAGAGCTCTGTCTCTGCATCATTGTATATTTACATACAATATAGGTTAAGCATGCACACCGGCTTACCATTAGGCCAGGGCTTTAGTATTACAATTAACTAAAGGGTAGTAAGGCAACTAAGGAAGCTTAAACCAGTTCAAAGTGGTCTTAAGACCATCTATGCAAAAAGAACTATTTAAGACTATCATTTGTGCTTTGTATTTCTTTCAGCTATTTTTGTCTGGATCGATATCTCTAAATTCAAAAGAAACCTGCATGAGTTCTGTTAAACATTAAAAGTCAATGGCGGAAACTTGGATTTTTCCCTCTTAATTTCTTGATGAGGCCGAAGGGGCTTTTTTGTTTGGTTTTGTTTCAGTTTCCCTGAGGTCCTTGCTTTGCAAGGGAAAAGTTACATGAGCCCCCATCATACTATTTAAAGCAAAACAGAACACTCTGCTCTCCCTCCAGTACTTTTATTTTTATTTCAGCATATTATTGGGGTACAAATTTTCAGGTTTCAAATAATGCCCTTGCCCCTCCTCCCCCCACAAGTCTGAGCCTCAAGCGTGACCATCCCCCAGATGGTGCACGTCTCACTCATTATGTATGTATATACCTGCCCCCCTACCCTCCTACCCGCCCAATACCCAATTAATGTCGTTCCTTGACCTTGCCTTATTTATCGAGAAAAATCTGGCATGATCAAATCCTGGACTTATTCCTGGTAGAATTAATGCTATGGTACAAAATGTAGCAGGCAAAGGTATTTCCATATGAATGATCAGTAAGGCTGGTCTTATTCTAGCCTGAATTGAACTATGGTTTCTGGTTAATTTACAAGATGTGTTTATGCTGTGGATTTCTGTCTAAAAATACAATGGCAATAACAAATTATTTGGGGTTTAAAGTATGCAAGTCAATTAGGGCATTTTTATCTATTATCTTGTTTGTTCCTTATAATAACTATGAAATATGCACTATTAATATACCATGCTGTGATAGATGAAGAGGCCAGTGCTTTGGTGGATTAATTTGCTCAAATTCCAATAGCTAGTGATGTCAAAATGGGATTTGAACCTGGGTGATCTTATTTTAAAGTCTAACATCTTAATTATGAACCACAGTGTTTTCTCTAATTAAGAATTGAGTTGTTTTAGACTTGGAGGAACTCTAGGATGCCCAACAGTAGAATTTTGAAATTACTGGAGGATCTATTTGTAGGATAGTCCCTGACTCTTTCAGAAATGGACTTGTATAGTTGACCTAAAGTATGGAGTGCTTGGCCAAAGACACCATGGTCTCATCAAACTTCATAGCTGAGGTTTTGGCACTATATTTAAATAAAACTAGACAAAGAAAAGAAGCATGATAGGTTGTGAGCTGATAACTGTGACACTCAGAGACCAAATCAAGAAACAGAGGACATTCTGGAATATCTGGATGAGGCTTTAGAATATGTCGTTTGATTTGTAAAATATGACTTTTGATGATCTTTGAGAGAATAGTTTCAGCAGAAAATGGGAGAGGGCACCAGCTTGCAGTAGTAAAAGAGTAAATGGGAAGTGAAAGAGTGACAGCAGTTATTAATGGTATAGTCTAGCTTTCAAAATATTTAGCAAGCTATCCCAGTTGAACTCTTCAATTAAGCAAAAATCATGTCTAGACTGATTGAATCTATGTCAGTCAATTATATTTACAAATAGAAGGTAACCTAGCCTTTGTTGATTTACTTCTCTTCTATGTAATTCTTTTCTTTTGCTTTATCGAGTGTTTTACTAACTGTAGAGTCAAATTTTTCCCCTTCCTAAACACAGAAAGCTAAAAATTTCCTACCTGTATGTTTTATATCAATGTAGCAAATTTAACGTGCTTAATATATGCTTATAGAATTTGGTATTTGAAATATAGGTACTTATAAATAACCAGACTTTATTATGGTTAAACAAAACTCAGGGAATTTTGCCTCACTCATGATTTAAAATTTAAAGCAGCCCTCTTCCTTTTCCACACCTCATTTTGAAGTAATAAAGCATCTTAGATTTGGAATTGGCCTTTGACTAAAATAAAAGTTTAAGTAAACATTTTGATGCACCAGTAGTGTACATTTCATCTTCATCTGAAATAAATGAATAAACTTTGAAAAGTAGAGCTAATTATATCGCAGAGCTTGGTGAGAATGCATTAAACAGAAGGTAAGGAGTGATTCTAGTGGTGCATAGAGACCCAGGAGCATGGAGACCCAGGGCTTCTAGAAATAATAATTTGAGGCACTGATTATAATTTGATGCTGATGTATGGGCCTTCTTGGGCATCAATTATTCCTTGAATTCTTTTTGTTTAAAGTTTGGTTCCACATTATGAGAGTTTACTTTATAATGTACCCCCCATCCATAGCAATCTCTCTTCTCTGTATTAATTGTTATAGAGGTTACTATATTCTTTATATTTACCTAAATTTTAATATTTGACTAATTTAACAAAAGTTAAGGTATTGCAGACTATAGAATATCACATAAGTATAAAAATAATTATGTTAAATCTACACATCAAGTATTTAATAAAGCTGAATATATGTGTACTCTATGACTCACTCATCCCACTTCAGAAGACACATTAAAGAATATAGCGTTTTATTCTATATAGTCCCAAACTAAGATCAACCCAAATGCGCTTTATGAATGAAATGAATAAATAAATGGTGGTATATTCCTATAATAGCTTACCATCCAACAATGAAAATGAGTAAGATATCAACACAGGCAATAATATGACTGGATCTTGTAATTATAATTTTAAGCAAAAGAAACCACATGGTAGCACAATATGCTGGTAAGTCTATGTATGTATCTATCGTTTCTTTCTCTCTCTCCTTATTGTTTAACTAATCAATCACAAGCAAAACTGGACTGTAATAGAAATAGAAGTTAGCATAGTGATTACTTATGATGAAGAGGGTCTGTGAGAGGGCTTCATGGATATTATGGGACACTAATAATGTTTTATTTCTTGATCAGGTTACTTGCTATAAGGATGTGTCCACATCACAAATACTCCTTGAGCTTATGATTTGTTCCCTTACTGTATGTAACTTATGTGTTAATAAAAGGTGCACTTTAAAAAATATATGTGCTAAAAGCAACTTCCTAAGAGACCTTTTATGTACTAGTTCATTCTCTATTACCAACTGAATCAATAGAATGCTTTCTTAATATTTCAACCTGTAAGTTTTCTGAATTGACTATTAATTGAAATGGAAACAGCAACAAATTAACTTTGAGCAGATGACATTTAATTCAAATAGGATCCAATAGGAAATTTCCCTTTCTTAAAAATGCTATTACAAGTGGTGTGCTACCTAATCATAGGTACTAAATCACTAGATTTTGTTCATCCCATTTTTAAGAAGTATAGTTCTGTGGATAGCATTTATGAAACAAAAATTGAGATAAAACACTCAGAGATATGTTGAAGCACATTCTCCAAAGTAAGACTAAGCTAATTTGAAATTGACCTTATTAGCAATCCAATTCTGAAAATACAGCATATTATGATGTACATGAGAATTATATGTGGCAGCATAAGAATTTAGTTCAATAGATGTCTAGACATGGTAAGAGAGGACTGGCACAGTTGTAACTTCTGTTCCTGATAAGCACATATTAGGTACAAAGCCCAGTAATATTCTCTTCTTTATTGTTGACTACCACTATTGAGAGCATATGCTTAATTATCAGAAGCACAATTTTGAAATGACATGAGGGAAAATTAAATTTACTTTTTCTTGATTACTTTGTACAAAATAAACTTGACCATTCGTTCCTCCAGAGAACTAAGAGAGCGAGCTAGATCTATCTATGCTCCAATTTCTTTAACAGTAGGTAGTAGAAAATTGTGCAATGATTATGGAAAGTTATTTTTCAGTGGAAATTATCAAAGTTGAACTGAATATTTTTATTGCTGATTCATATTCTCTCGTTTGATCACAAATTATATGCTTCTGCTCAGGATTTTACTTTAGCTACATCTAGAGTTTCTCTGCCCATTTTTTAGGGGAAGACATTTGCTCAAAATATATATAAGGACATTGAATGTTACTCTTTACCAGGAAATTTGTTGAATCCTCTCAAGATACTGAAATGAATTCATGACCTATGTTTTCAAAAAATTTACATGAAAGTAAAGGCATATATGCAAGGAAGAAATTGATACAGGTAATATGAAAAGGATAAAGGACAATGGAGGCTCGTGCCTGGCAAAAATTGCTTTAGACAAGATAACTAAAGAAGGCCCCATGACTAGACATAGCAAATGAATTGAGCCTTGAATGTTAGCTGAAATATAAACATATGACAACATGAGAATTACATTCCAGGAAGAAGAGTTGAGCAAGGCACAGAGGAGAAAAAAAAGGAGTATTGATAGTCATAATACCATAATGGAAACAAGCTATGCACAGGAGCACTCTGAGGAACAAGACTAGAAAATGTACCAGAACCAGATCATGGAGGACTTAATCATTTTATTTTGTTCATTAGACAAGTGACCCAAATTATATTATTTAAATGGTAACCATATGTAAAATATACTGCAAGGTAGAAAAAGACTCCTGAAAACCTCAAAGGAGTCATCTAACTTGGTCTGCTCATCCATGCAGGAGAAAAATTAGGGTAAATGCTGGTAGGAAAAAATCTACAAAATTCATTTTCTTTTTAAAAATATTTCTTTTTTTCTCCAAAGGAGGAATGCTGTAGTAGTTTTTTTTTTTTTTTTCCCAAATGTGCTTAAACACTTTTTCCCCTTAGCTTCAAATACTACATTTCTAAGTACATCCACAAGCTTAGGTACAGCAAATCTCAGATGTGAATGAAAAGTAAAATGCTTTTAATTTTCAAATAATGCCTTCCTTGATGGCAAAATGGCTGTGACAAGATTATCCAGAATCATAGCACTCATTTTATGAAGAAAAATAAGAAGTCAGTGACAGTCATTTTATTTATGCAGCCGTCTGCACATTCATATCTAAATCCCTCTGGCATTTGAATATACAGCTTCCAAATTCAGGATCTCGTTGGGAGGCCTGAGTCATTCGGAAGCCGGCAGGAATGACAGGCACAGAAAAATCTTTTTGTGGGCCCTTAATTTCAATCTTTTATAGAATTAGCCTTTTTATGAGCTGCTGTCACTTGGAACCAAGTAAACTCCAGTAAACAGGCAAACATCTTCTTGGCTTTCCATTGTGCAAAGCCTGGTCTGGTCTAAGATTAGATGTATGGAGGCAGGCTCTGAATTAAATCAGAATAGGATGATGGGATCATTGAGTGTGTGAGATGAAGGCTCTTAGAGTTGGCTTAGCTGAGCATTCACGCCGTGCAGAGATGCTCTGGAGTATTGTGGAAGACTTACAGGGTCACAGGACTGCAGTATTCCCTAGTAGTTGGGACTATAGGCATACACCACCAAGCCTGGCTAATTTTTTCTGTTTTTAGTTGTCTGGCTAATTTATTTCCATTTTTGGTAGAGACGGGGGTCTCCCTCTTGCTGAGGCTAGTTTCAAACTCCTGACCTCAAATGATCCTTCCAACCTCAGCCTCCCAGAGTGCTAGGATTACAGGCATGATATAGTAGCTTTTTGATTTTCATATAAAAAGTCTGTATATGGTAAGATTTATATGATACTGTTTTATAATAACTACACCCAATATTAGGAGAAAAAATATGAAAATAGAATAATGTAATTTCTGTCATGTAGTCAAGTGCTTGTAGCCACAATTAAACACCTAAATATGAACACTTTCAGATTTTATTTTGCCCTGTATTTGCATTCAATTTAAAGGTTACATTTTTCCCCAACTCTTCTTTTGTGTGTAAAAGGGCAAACAACTTTGTCCATATCTGAGGAATAGTTCCTAGTAAATCCTATTCCAGCCAGCTGGTTTTGAGATAAATAACTTTTACTCACTCTGCAATAGTAATCTTCTCTTGATTAAAAAAGATGTTTGGAAAAAGAAAACAATATACTTGTTCACCTACATAAGCCTGGAATGATATGGCTTAGTAGTTGTGTTGCATTTATAAATACATCTTTTGGGAACTGAGAAAATCACTTTTCTTCTGCTCACTTTGAAAATAATAAGAG